>CAKNYM010048637.1:20029-63503 GCA_932195095.1 Andricus curvator
GGATCGATAATTACCTTCTCCGATGATAATGCAGATTCGTACTTAAAAAAAGGATAAATATCTCCTAGGAAGAAAAAAGGAAAAAATCCAGGATTTTCAAGGCATTTAAATCAATTCCTAAACTAATCACCCCGTAAATTTAAAAGCTCTAAACTGGAATTTTGAATCGTTTGGTTTATTTGCTTTTCTTTATGGAAAATATTACTAATCGTACATTTAATGATTTCAAAGATTATTTACTGGATTCTACATAAGCGATTTTTAAATATATTTTACTTTCATATTCTTGAAAGTTCATTCGATGTTCATAGAACATTCTTGACCTTGGAAAAAGCTCGCAGTACATATGGTGTTCTACTTTCTTAGCCCATACAAAGTTTTAAAAAAAGTATAGCTATGCGTACCTTTTTTGTAATAAGGTTGTCAATTCTTAATGTTTTCACGTGTCCCTCTCTGCAGTTTTACATATTTGAAATGTGACAGGTGTTACGAGAGCCTGAATCATATATCCATACGCCATACATGTAGTGTCCAGGCCCAGCGAATCAGTGCTCTTCTAGCCTTTGAGCAATAAAGACGTCCTAAATTGTTGTGTGCAATTCAGTTATTAGTTATAAAATATACACGATCAGAATTCTATGGCATCTATATCAAACTGAGCTATCTTGGAAGCGAAACTTGAGAAACAAAGAAAATATTTCCACGGAAATCTGAAAAATAGAAAACCCGAAATTCCCTAAGGAAATTGTGAACATTGAAAAGCAAGAAACTTGAGTTATAATTAGTTCGTGAATTTAGCAACTATCCTACGTAAAACTCTTGACTTTATGAAATTCACAACATTTCGGGCAAGAAATATACCTCTGTAAGGTCTCGAGCTCTCTAATTAGTGAGATAAGACTCAGAAACAGAAGGAAGCATCTGCGTAGGATAAAAATTTGAAATTTCGTAAATTTATTTAGATGAGAGTATCAATCTTCATTTGGTACGTTGCACGGCCACTCTGGGTAAAGTAAAGTTTGATCTAAGTAAATAGGACGGTTAGTATACTTCACGTGCTCACAAACTCTGCCATCCTCAATAAAAAGCTACTCTGAATTAACCATAGGTGTACTCATTGTAGCACAATTGCCTATGTGGAGAGTTTAAAGCGACGCTACAAATACACAATTATATGCGAACGCGCTCACACACCCGACACTCAAAATAAACAAAGATAAAAAAAATTAATCACACTGGAATTCTAGAAATTTATTACACAGGTATTCCTGCAGTTTAGAAAAAATACCGAGGACAACACTCAGGGTAGCGACTCCACCTCTACCGACGAGATAAAATCGATCCTCACAACAGCAACTACGTCTGAGACAAGTCCCATTGATAGAGCCAATTTCGTGCCCCAGGTACTACAGAGACGAAGCTAGAACGAATTCTTTTGCAAATTAGCTCATTGAAAATGAATGTGTGATCCCTCGATGAAGAAAACTCGAATAGACTCAAAGTGATAGCTGCTATAGGACGGAAGGTGGGAATGAGAGGATAAATAGTGACGGAACATGAAGGAATCTTAACGTCCGACAGAGAAGATGTGATGGTGGAAGAACGAAACCTGCCTAAAGCAACGCATACCCCTAGGGGCCCAGGATAGAGCAAGAGGGCGGAGAATAAAGGCAGCAGGGAAGTAAAGGAGGAAACCTGCATGAAACAACATGCATCCGTGGAAGAGAGCCTGAGAGAGCGGAGATAACAAGGAATCGAGCTAACCAATAACGAAATCGCGGCTGGAGACACTATCAGGGCATTCAAGTCACTAAATGGGCAAGACGATGCCGGAGTTCAGGAATTCATCATGAAAGTACAAAGAATTAGGCAGCAGTTCCGTCAACCAGATCTACTGCTAGAATTTACATTGTCGGAGAAAAATGAACAACAAGCTGAGAGGGCAATCCGTTTCCACAAGATCTTCACCTACGTGGATTTATATGAAGCTGCAAGGGAAAACCTTAAATAAGAAGGCCAAGTGAGTCACTTGAGAAGTAGGCTTGACAGCTGCAAACAGGGAGCGACCGATATCACACAGAATTTTAGTATCCGATGTAGAGGATTGATGAACGAACTTAAGTATGCGGTTCAATACTCTCATAAAGGATCTATGAACAGAAGAACTGCTCTCGGCATAGAAGAAACTGAGTGCCTCAGAAATACCTGATAAACCTAAACCGGGAAATAAGTTTGCAGGTTAAAGTCCAGAAACCAACAAATATCGGGAAAGCCCAGAATTGGCTACTGAGATGGAAACTTAATTAAAAGAAAGTCAACCGAGAATACCAACACGTAACTCAATACCAATTCAAAAGGGAATTCCGACCGGCAAATACACAATTCACATTTCAAGCAAATTTCAACCAAGAGCTATAAACCAATCAATGCCATTAGCCAATAGAATGGAGACGAAGTGCCACAAATGTGGAAAACTTGGAGATTTTTCTAACTAGTGCTATATAAAGCAAAAGTTTCACCAGTGACCTTTCCCCAACAGACCGCCGAACCTAGCAAGGAACATTCAGGAGAACGCACCAAAAATGACTAACAAATATCGGGAAAGCCCAGAATTGGCTACTGAGATGGAAACTTCATTAAAAGAAAGTCAACCGAGAATACCAACACGTAACTCAATACCAATTCAAAAGGGAATTCCGACCGGGAAATACACAATTCACATTTCAAGCAAATTTCAACCAAGAGCTATAAACCAATCAATGTCATTAGCCAATAGAATGGAGACGAAGTGCCACAAATGTGGAAAACTTGGAGATTTTTCTAACTAGTGCTATATAAAGCAAAAGTTTCACCAGTGACCTTTCCCCAACAGACCGCCGAACCTAGCAAGGAACATTCAGGAGGACGCACCAAAAATGGCTCAGGAAGAAATAGAGTAAGCGGCAGAATATCATGCGGAAAACTCCTATCTATACGAGCAAAAAAACGAGACGGAACAGTATCTTATTAGTGGACTCAGGAGTTTCTATTAACCTGATAAAAGAGGACAGCATGCTAGACAACCATAACAAAATCAAAATCAGAAAAACATTTTTTCTATGAAATGACCAACATCATACAACAAACGCCGCGTACATTCCATACTTCGGAAAAAAACACCTTCTTTATATTATTCCCATTAATTTTTCCCTATCTGGATCAGGAATAATAAGATACTGGTAAAAAAAGTTAACCCTCTACGAAGACGGGCACTGTATGAGAAAAAACTCAGTGCAAATATGCCTTATCCAAAGTCAAGGATATGGATTCAAACGTATGGATCGAAGGAAATAAACAGATCCGCAACGGCATTTGCTCTATACGCCAAGGGAAATTATGGGTACCAATTTGTAATTACGAGTCAACTACATTTACAATGAGAGATGAAATCAACCACGCAAAAATCCTCAAGATATAGTGTCGAGGGAAGTTTCACAAAAAAGGAGGGGCTGAATGCGCCACAGCCTTTAATATAATATCACAACTACAGAAAATACTACAATTAAACCACATAGAAGCATCAATTCGATGAAAAATTTGAAAAGATAGTGCATCTGAGATCAAATAAACTACTGGAAGGCCACAGACAATTTACCATAGAGAACACGCAGGAACTTTTAGATAAAGGAATCCTAAGACATTCCCAATCTCCGTTTAAGTTTCCACTTTGGATATTACCCAAAAAGGAAAACAAACTATGAATGGCCATCGATGACAGACACATTAATGAGGATACGGACTAACACGCACACCCCTTAACGGTTATTGACGATATTCTCGACCAACTGGGTACAGCGAAATTTTTCCCGTTTTTGATATGAGTGTAGATTTTCACCAAATCTAAATGAACGAGACATCCCAAAAATAATTGCATTTTCAACATCTCAAGGCCACTAAGAACACAATCGTATTCCTTCCGTCCTATAAACGCACCAACCACACTCCAACGAATGATGGACAACGCCTTCAGAGATGTAAGAGGCAAAAAATTTTTTGTGTACATAGACGACATAGTCATTATAGGAAAAACCTTAGAGCACATCCAAAAGTTTATTAGGCGTTTGAAAGCATAAAGGCATTAGGACTAAAATCAGAACCAACTAAATACGAGTATCTACGACCATGACTCGAGTATTTAGGCCATCTACACGCCAAGGATGGAATCAAATCCTAATCCAGCGAAAACTGTAGCGGCAATAGTATATTGTGCACTAAGGAGGCGCAGTAGTATTTTTACGGCCGAGCATGAGTTTGCAAGAACTAGGCATAGCCGAGTTATGAGACACACGCGAGATCGTGAAATGAATTTGCCTTCTCGTAACACACGATACATTATGTAATCAGAGTATGGTTTTCGAGATTTTTCATGAAATAAAGACGCAAGTTTCAGGTTAGATTAAAGGGACAAGTACCACGCTAAAATGTGCCCACTGGGTGAAGTAACGAATGCGTATGCGCAAAAGCCGTCAAAGTGCACTTTCTCTCCCTAGGCCGCTTAAAGGACCTTCCCACAAACAAAAACCTACTTTGCTACTCCAAAGCACGCCAAAAACGCGAGAAAACAATACTCGTGTTACATAAAGAAATTAAAAATTTGTACCACGGCGAAGAAAATGTGATTTAATACCAAATTTATGATAAAAATTGTAGTTGATTAAAATAATATCAAAAGCCATTTCCACAATATATTTGAGGGCTGTTTCAAATTGTAAGTTATATTATGTACTTTTAAGAGAATGGGCACTTCATGGAAGTGCCCATCTATCGCATAAATCCGTCTAATCTGCAGTCCCGTTCTATTGACGTGTCAACTTTCTCCAAATGATCATCTCTGACTTTATTGCATGGCTTATTGGTAACTATGCTCAGTTGCAATGGATTTGTCAGTTGGCTTCAGTCCTTCGTAAACTCTAGAAATGAAAAGTTCGGGGCATAATTGAAGAAGTGCAATGCTGTCAATTACGGCAAAAACGCGCCAAAATACGGAAATTCATTTTGTAGGGGACACAAGTGAACATTTCTGCAGTCGAAAGTTACCTTCAAAAAAAGAGGTGCTACAATTGTTTTTTCACCATAAAAAGCTATTAAATCAAATTGTAAGTTACAGTTCGACGCGAACTGCTGAAAAGTGTATTGCATTTTGGAACAATGCAGGCATTCCAGTCAGGAGCAAAAGATATATCATAAGAAAAATGAGAGTTCAAATGAAAAGTGGTTAAAAGTGAACATGAATTCAAGGTCAAATATTAATCTCGCAGATTTTAACAGCATTTTATGGATAATTCGAGTTAGCTTAAAAGACATTAAGAAATTTTGAACTTTTTTATAGATTAAAAGTATTTCGAAACTGAAAGACTTACGAAAATTTATGAACTATTTTCAAATTTTTTCCAAACTTTAAAAGTTCCTGAACATTTTTTAAACTGACACAAATTTGTCCTCAAATTGTATAAACTCTTGCAAAATAATAAAATTGTTTTAATTCTTTTTCACATATCTGAAATCACCCAAAATCTTTTTGAATTTTCTGGAGAAACTTAGGAAAATTATATTTATACAATTATCTTGAAGCAAATAAACAAAGACACTTTAAAAATAAATACTCATTCGAAATTATTATTTTGTATTATAAATAATTTTTCCCTTCAAATTATAATTTATCCACAATTTTTGTTTCTTGACTGAAAAATATTTTTTGGTTAAAAATACAAGAATTATGTCGAAATTTCGTCTTTATGGTTTGAAAATTCATCTCTTTTGGTAGAAATTTAATCTTTCTCTATCAAAATTGCAACTTTTTGGCTTAAAATTGAAATCTTTTTTCGTTGAGTCAACTATTTTGTTGTAAATACGTCTGTTTGGATGAATTGAACCATTTTTTATTTAAAATTAAAATATTTTTTAGTTTTAATATCAACTATTGTATTTTTTGTTGAGAGTTCATTTTTTTGGTTGCAAAGTCAACTACTTGATTAAAAGTTAAACTAATTTGCTAAAGTCTTTGCTTTTGTAACAAAATGTTTTTTTTGTAAATTTTTTTATTTAAAAATTACACTTTGCAATATTATTTTTGTCCTTTAAATAAGTCTAGGCCAAAAATCCTACAAGAATTACCTAAAATTGTTTGAAGGGCAGAAGAAATGTCTAAAAATGTCAGAAAGTGATTATTTGTATAACATAATCCTAATCTTAATATATGAAAAATGATATGATTAAAAGTTTCTTTTGTAAAAAATGAGTTTTTTTTAATAGTTCATATATTCAAAAATATAGAACGTAAAAGGAAAGTTTTATTAGTCGGTCTTCAATGAACGCTTGGCTACAGGTTTGGGCCTGCATCTGTTAGCAGGGGGCTTCATGGTCGCACCTGTATCTGGAAGTCCTAAGCCTCTAACAATAAGCCACTTTAAGGTCAAATTAGATGTCATACATTCTTCAGGTTAGGAGAAAAGCTACTGTTGAACTGGAATTTTTCATTTTCGCTCATTTTTGTAATTGCTTCAAAACTATAAATTAAACAATAATGAACTTTTTTTTATAAATCTATTCTCAATATCCTCATAAATGCTTCTTGAATTTTCAAGTTAAACAATCATATCTAAGGCTTGCTACGAGTCTACAAATATTGCAATTTTATGCAACTTTCGAGATGCCTCAAATTTTGTTATAACTTTGTTAATGTATTAAAATTTGACAAAATGCATCTTTACTGAGAAGAGAAAAAGTTTATAAAAGGGTAAATAAATTGACTCATAATTTCTTGTACAAAATCGAAGAAGTAAAAAAAAGTATACGTTTTACGTGTTGAACTCTGCCATGCCGAACGCTCCGAGAGAGATAGTCAAATGTCTAAAACGAGAAGTGCCACATTTTCTAGAACTACGATTCTCATACAGCAGTCTCCGTTGCACACTCGAGGCCTGACATCATTCTCCAAGACCTTGTGATCGGTGCTCTTGGAGGTGCGAAACTATCACTAGTTCGTAACGTTAAAGCCATACCCGCGTGCCAAAAATACGCCAAGGCACTTGCGAGATGGATGCAGAAAGATGTCATCCTTTGGTCACTTCGTGTCCTCAAGACACACGAGTGTTTCGCCGGCCTGTCGTTGTCATTTCATCGTGCCTTATGACCACGCATCTCACGGCCGTGAGACGTGGCCAGAGGTGTGATTTAACGTAGTTCTTCTGGGACGCGGTGTCACTTTCATAGATGGCACTTGCTCCCAGTGGGACCCTGCGGTAGTTGTTTAACCTTTTTTTAAATTTTATATTTAAATATATGTATTACGTATATATAAAAGTCTATAGCGGAGGGAGAGGTTGGCAGAGAAAATGAACAGTTTTTTCACTGACCCATCTGGACTCTTCCGAGACCCTCCAGTTACTTTCGACAGCCCGCCCAAACCAGAGGAGATCGAGGCATTTTAGTGAGAAGTCTACGAAGTACAGCAACTACTGAATGAAGACACAGTGAACATAAATAGCTTCAAGGAGCAGCGCAGTGCCCTCATAACACCTGAAGAGGAATGCCCACCTATCACTACCGAAAAGGTGAAGAAAGTATTAAGAGGCACGAAGTATTTTCAACTCATACCGAAAGTCGGAAAAGCCTATCCCGGAGTGGGTGGTGGAAGGGCACACAGTGCTCCTCCCGAAGAAGGGCAACTTGTTTGACCCTATGAATTACAGGCCAATAACGTGTCTGAACCAGTGGTGTAGTCCTAAAAATGTAGGTGACCAAGCGCTCCGCCCCCCCCCCATTATCCAGGGTTGAAAAGAGGTATAGTCAAGAAAGCTGATACAACTTTTATGATTTGATTAAAACTTAGTTATATATTCCACACACACACATGTTTACATATATCAGAGCATATAGCCTACAGGGTGCCCACTATTTTTTAAATTTTCGTCTCCCGACTTTCTCCCGGTAAATATTCGTCATTTCTCCCGGTTTAGGAAAAATATACTCTCTTTGCGAAACCCACTGTTTTTTTTACATATATGATCAATTGCGGAAGTCGATAAGCATCACCAAATCTTTTTGCAAAAAATCTATTAACTTTGAGTCATATAATAAGTAGGATAAGGAAATTTTTGTGTCTGATAAAGGAAAATACATAGACAAGTTTTATTATAACGTGTACTATAGCAGTAAATATACGCGCGCAAATTGCGCGTTCAAGTCTCTGGATTTTTATTGAAATTTAAGAATTTTAAATTAGATTAAAATCAAATTCAAAATCCCACTTAACGTCCAATACTCAAGTTAATGTATAGAATTCCTAAAAATAAAACAAGAATCTAACGATCAAATTTGGACAACCACCATAAAATGCTCCTATTGCAATTCCTAAAAACAAAACAAAAATTTTGTTTCTTTGGACAAAAATAAAAAAGAGGAAAGAAAAATGAGAAAGCAACCAACCACATCCCCTTCCTTCTCTTTTTTTCTTTCTTTCGTATTTTTTATTTTTATTATTATCAAATCACAATATGAAAGCATGCACAATATTTACCAACGTTGCGGTGCTCATACAGCACCCTTATCAAGGTAACAAAAATTAGAGCAGGTAAGAACAGCAACGAAACAACGACGCTATCTCCTCGATACCTGAGATCCAAGTGTGAGTCTAAAGGCAAATCCGTTATAAACAAACAAGAAATAAGAGAAAGTCAAGACTCATGAAAACCTATTGCTAAATGTAATTAATTATACTACAATAACTTTTGTTTAATTTATCCAAATCAGTTTTCAAATTAATAGACAACTTATTTTGTTTTTTAATATAAAGCATTTCCATGAATTCTCTCTTTCTCTCATTACTTTCACTATGTAAAATTTCAACACTATCCAAGTCAAACTCATGGTCAACATCAACAAATCCTCTCGTATGTCTAGCAAGTACGCTCTTATAACAACGTCCCAAACGAACATCACTTTTGTGTTCCTCTATCCTAGCATTAAGAAGTCTGCCAGTCTGTCCCACATAAGTCATCTCACAGATCTTACAAGTGATCTTGTAAACAACACCACCTTTTTCAAATTTATCTAAAGGATCTTTACAAAAAGTTATTATTGAATCCATTTTAAATGGTATACGGAAAATAGTATGAATATTAAATTTCTTTAACATAAATTCAATAGTTTTCGAAATTTGACCAAAAAAAGGAAGAATAAAAGTATTGAAAGAACTATATTCTCTCAATTCCTCCTGATTATCTGTAGATAAAATGTTACTTTCTTTGTTTTTGATTTGTTGAATTCTAATTATATGTTGCTCAAATGACTTTTGTGGGTAATGATTAAGAAAAAGGATATTCCTAACAATATTCAAATTCTCTTTGTGAAATGAAATGTGGGACAAACCTAGAGCTCTGCCAACTAAGTTTTTGATTACTGCAATTTTGTTTTGAAAAGGATGAGTCGAAAAGAAATTTAAAATTCTACCTGAATATGTACTTTTCCTATAGCAATTGGTGATAATATTACTATCCTGACCTTTAATTACTTCTATGTCCAAAAAACTGATTTTATTACTTTTCTCTATTTCATGGGTGAATTGAAGTTTTGGATGAAAACTGTTAAAAGCATCAATAACTGCCTGCAACTTTGCTAGAGGAACACATAATAAGGTGTCATCAACATACCGAAAGTAAAAGGGCAAAACAAAATCTAGCTTCTTGAAAGCAAAGACCTCCAAATATTCCATAACTATTTATGCTAAAATCGAAGAAATGACTGAACCTATGGGAGTACCAAACTTTTGCCTATAAAAAGATCCATTAAATTTAAAATAAATTGAGTTCATAATGAAAACTATCCCTTCAATAAAATCTTTTTGACTTAATCGAGTACGTATTTTTATATTGTCCCATCTATTTAAAATTGCCTGTTTAACTAATTCAAGGGGTATACTTGGAAACATTGCAACAACATCTAAAGAAATCATTACATGGTCATCAGGAACAGTTTTTGGAATAATAATACAAGGAATACAAGGGTTTTTAGGGTCGTTGATTTCGAATTTCACGTCAAAATTTCATATATTTATCTAAAACTTGGTATAAGGGAATCTTTGGGGTCTTTCATTTCGAATTTAGCATTAAAAATTGCAAATTCAAAATGGCGGATCCAATATGTAGACCAAAATTACAAAATTGAATTCATTGATCTGAAACATGGTATAAGGGAGTCTTTGGGGTCTTTGATTTCGAATTTGACGTCAAAAATGATGAATTCAAAATAGCATATCCAATATGGCGTATCTAATATGGCGGTAAAAATTGCAAGATTTTCATATATTTGTCCAAAACTTGGTATAAGGCAGTTTTTCTTCCCCTAGGGGCTGCAACACCTTGTAGTTGGTGGTGACGCTTGAGTGTGTGGGACAAAGGGGTAGAACAGACCTCGGCCTACATGTGTATGGATATGTATGAATGTATGGATATATGAAAGGATCCCTATAAACGGGCTAGCTGGATCCCTGGCTCGAGATTTTTTCCCGGACCAAGATCCAGTTTGGAATCGGGACGGGAATTGCCTACGGCCCGCATAGCGACTAAGAAACAGCCCTCCGTTGGTTTTGTGGCCTACGAACGGATATTAATTGAGTGTGTCACTCAACGTGGCCACCACCCTAAGCCATGGGTGTAGAGTGACCGTGCCCGTGGCACTTTGGCACCTAGGGGCACGAAGGTGTCTTAACGGCCTCTCGGGGTACCGGACGATCTCCCAAAATGATCAGTCTTACCCTTGCACGCGGGGCTCTGCAGGGGCGGACCTTTTATTTCCCTAGCTACTCGTGGGAAACAAATGAGTTTTTTCACTAAAATAAAATAAAAAACAAACCACGCAGGGGGAGTCGACAACAACCCCTTTGGAAAAAGCATCTTCTCTTGTGAAGCTGGAAATTACCAAAGGAGCCTTAGAGCATACTTCGAAATCTATAAGTGGGGAACCATCTGGCAATAACCCTGGCGATACTGATGCCGGGGGGTCAAGCCAAACGGAAAAACCACAGCGAGCTAGTTTTTCGGGACCTGCTAGGAAGAGGTTGATACGTGAATTGTTAAATTAATCGAACGCAACAACTAGCCAGACGGGGACTCCAAAGAAGGTCCATTCTGATAGCAGCACACCGAATGAAATCAGGAAACAGCAGAAGATGCGGCTGAGAGGTTCAACAGTCTCTTATAGCCAGGCCCTTCAAAGTCACCTGAAAGTGGCCATAGTCGCCGAGGGGTTTCCAATAAACAAATTCGATGACGACCGGGCCAAGGCAATTAAAGCAGCATTAGAGAATAAAATCGATGGGGTGCAACCGGGAGAAGCCATCCCGAGATTTGAAGATTGCCGCTTCAAAAATGATACCTTTATCGACATCCGTTCGAACGAAGTGTCCCGAACTTACCTCATTAAAGCTGTTGACGGATTATAACCTAGGGTGGGAGCTAATATCACAGTGATTGACAGCAAACACATCTCGAGGCCAGTAAAACTGCTGGCTTGGATTCCTAGTGTATCCGTGGAACCAACAACAGTACTTAAAAGGATAGCAATCAAAAATCCGACCATTAAAACGGAAGGATGGAAGTTTATCGACGTCAAGGAGAGTAGACAAGCTACCCAACTGGAAATAACTGCAGAGCTAGGAGTGGTCAAGAGTGCAGACCTCACTTTGGGTTAGAGAGGATCAATATGAAGATCCTCTCAAAAACCAAGGTTACAACCGTAGACAGAGCACCGGATTTTGTCTTCAGAAAAGGTGGAGGAGACAACTGAAAGTTAAGATGGAAACTATATGTACCCCTTCCAGGATGGATTTTATCAAGATAAACCTTCACCACGCTAAAGGAGCGTCTGCTTTCTTAAGAAGACGTTTAATAGCAGAACAAACGGCTTCTGCCTTAATACAAAAACCTTGGGCTTACTAGGCGAAAGTTAGAGGGTTAAGTAACAAGAGAGGATCAGTCATATATGATAGTACCGTAGAAACACCTAGGGCAGCACTTTATGTCAGAGGTGATATTACAAATATTGGATTACCAAGGTTCTTTTCTAGAGACTTGGTCGCAATAAAGATTGAGCACCAGTTAGGGCGCAGGCGCCAACCTATGGTGATTTGTTCAGCATACCTACCATTTGACTCCCAGGACCCACAATCTAAGGAATGGCCAAGTCTGGTGGGCTACTGCTGTGTGAAAGGATGGCCACTGCGAGGTAACTGATTTGACCTTATGTTCGATAAGTATTGGCGAAGCGTTCAAGGGATAGCATATATCGTCGGATATGTCCCTATCGGATCACAGACAGATATGCTTCTCCTTGACAACCGATAGACCTGAGGTTCAAAGGTATAGGAAACCTGAAGCGAATCACCAGTTTGCTGGGTGCTATACCGGACAGAATCAAGTCTATCGAAAAAATAGAATTTGCTGCTGACATCCTACAAAAAGGCATGAACAAAGCGTATGAGGAAAATTGTCCTCTTCGTATTAAGAAAACAACAGGGATGCACCCTGGTGGAAACCTAGACTGGAGGACCTGAAAAAGGAAACTCGAGGCTTTTTTACCAGGGATAAAAAGAATGGGAAATGGGACATGTACATGGCAACCTTCACAAGGTATGATAATGAGATACGAAATGCTATAAGTTGCTCATGGAGGGGGAATTGTCAGGGAATTCAGAATATACCTGACACTGATAGACTTCAAAGAACCTTGAGGGGTAACACATTATGTCAACTGAAGGCATTAATATTGTCTTCGGGTGAAATGGCTGAGACATGAGGCATGATATGCGCGGATAATATTCTCGCTATGCAAACTAATGTTCTGTTGAGGAAATTATCTTTCATGCAACCGTTCAAGGTCATCTTCTCTAAAAGGGAAGAATGGCATGATCAAGAGAGAAGGGAAGAATTATTGCCACCAGGACGGCTCTAAAGACTTCTTGGGAACAAAGGATGGAATCTATGGGAAGAAGCTCAGGGCTGAGATAACAAAAGCACTGGGCACATTACCTACTTATAAAGGCCAGCACATTTAGATTTTTCTGGCAGTCAAGCAGCACTTAAGGATCTTACATCTGACGAGTTTACTTCCAGACTAGTCTGGAGCTTCCTTCAAGATCTTCTTAAAGTTGCGGGTAAAAACTTGGTCAGTCTGATCTGGGTTCCCGGCCATGAAGATATTGAAGGTAGTGAGAAAGCAGTTGTGAATGGGATGCACTGGCGTGCCTGAGAAACGAGTATCTGGGAGATTTTTTTCTCGAACCAGAAGACTTTCACGACATCTCCTGTAAATCAGTGTATGCCTTTATGGTAAAGACTGACCTTATGGGAGATGGTTAAATTTTAGGATTTAGTACAGTAGGTTTATAATAATAATAACAGATTCTCTTATTCGACTCGAAAAATCAACATGAAGTCGGCAATGCTGCGGCGTTTCTATACCGTGCCGCAGAGGAGCTTGGCCACCCATTTGATTCCAGCGACATTACACATGGCCTAGCATCACTAACACTTTTGGTGCTCAAAAGTCGTGTACAGGAAGCAGAACATACGCTTCTACTAAGAGAACATGCTGACCAGCCCCTTCATGGTAAATTCTACGGCATTATACGTAGGTTAGAGCTCTCGATGGGTCTGTCTAGCATGTTTCTCAATTCTGCTGGATTAAAATCGGAGACTGGGGGATTTTTTTTGCCTGTCAAGACGGCGTTATAGACACCTTAGTTTACCGCGACCGCATAATGAATGTACCTGTAGGCGATACCAACTGCCGAGCGTGCAAGCAAGAGCCAGAAACACTTGGACATGTCCGTTGTGGAGAATGATCAGTGTAAGATCTACTGGAATTTCTCATTCTCCACCACTCAACGTATCAGTGCTACGAAGCCTGATATTGTCCTCCAAGATCTGAAGAACAAGATCATTTACGTGATTGAATTCTCGTCACCAGCCGATGGTAATATCACGGCAAAGGAGGAGGAAAAACGGGCAAAATATCCAGCACTTCTTTTCGAGCTGAGCAGGCTGTACCAAGGCTACAAAGTGCATCTTGTAGTTCTCATAATCGGCTGTCTTGAAGGTATGAAAGCTTCATTTATTAGCCAACTCAACAAGATTCCGGCTTGCCAGCGTCAGGCTCAGTCCATCGCGAGCCTGATGCAAAAGGCTGTTCTTCTGGATCACTTCATCTGGTCCGTCAAAACTGTTCTTTATAACATTCTACAAAGATCGGTAGCTCTAAAAAAGTATCCAGAGGTGAAACTTTCATCTCCAACTGTGCCGTCTGCCGCGGAAGGTCATCCGCGGCTAGAGACCGGACTCGAAGAAACAGTGTGGTACGAAGTCTCTTGCGTAAATTTCCCGCTCCTGCTTACCTTCTGGGATAGAAGAAGCAGGAGTGGCCACGCACAAGCCAATAGACAGGTAGGACGTGTCAACTTTACTTTGTTACCTGTGATGTTCACCAGCTTGTACGAAACGGATAATAAAAATTGGGATCAACAAATTACGACTATGACCTGCGACTTGAATGAATCGTTCAACAAAACGACTGGAAAAAGTCCATTTGAACTTTTATATGGATTCTTTTCCCGTCACGACGACGGTGCTCAGAGAGACCTTACTCCGGATGAAGAATATGTGAATCCGAGAATACTCCAAGAGAACGCACGAAAGAAAATTCTAGAAGAACAGAAGAAATATAAAGAATGATACAATGCCAACCAATTCAAAGATATTAAATACACATGACTGTAAAACCAGTTTCAACGGCAGAATCCTCAAAATTACAACCAAACAGACGTCGACTACGTTCCCAATCTTAGAGTTGATAAATCTGGCCGAAGACACGACAGTAAAGCTCATGTTAGCCTGTTAAGCGTTTCGAGACCAGCGATGGACGACGAGGGAGACGCAGACTACGCAGATCACGAATCAGACTCAGAAGAGAACCACCTGAAAGATAGTGAAGCAGAAAAATCTAGTGCAGTTAATGAAGTATTACCGAATGTGAACAAAAACTTGAAGGTCGTTAGACCTAGGCGACAAGTTCGACTACCTAAGTGACTCAATGACTATATCATGTAAAAAAATATTCTCAAGGACGAGAAGTTATAGGATGGCCGAATGTTAGATATTATTATTTCCACTTATTTCATATATTCGAATATACTCAAGGTCATTATAGCGCACTCTGGTAGTCGCGCGGATCACTACTTCTTGTTCAAGGGACGAGACGCCCAAACACTTTACCCAAGTTATGAGTGTAATATTTCAATGAGTTAATCCAAAATACACGGGATCTTTAATTCAACCATAAATCCCAAGTGTATATCAATAAATATAATACATGGCTATATAAAAATTTGAATATGTTTTTTAACTTTGCACCAATGTCAGTGAAATACGAATTGTTCAAGTAAAAAAATATTTTTTTTTTGTGTGTACTATTAACTGTTCTGTTTATGACGAAGGATTGGGGATTGATACATTTTTTAATTACTTTTTGGCCACTTTTTGTGGTTCCTGGCCCACTGTGTGTAAACGCCTTTTTAGAGAGATTTGGTCCTCCGAACTATCGGCGAGGAGCAAAGTATCTGCAACGAACATGTTTGCCGTCCCGATACTACTATATTCATTTGGAGTCGTTCCATGGACGAAGGACAAGCTCAGATCCCTCCACTTTGGGTCACGAAAGGTTATGCACATAAACAAAAGCTTGTACCTTAAGTCGTCCGTTCCGTGACTTTACATCTCATGCCTTCAAGGTGGTCACGGGATACTGCATCTCAAATGCATTCACAACAGGATCATTATGAGTACACCACATGTCGCCAATGGACGAGACCCTCTTCTTAAAATGTTCAGGAAACACGACAAATAGGGCAACGGAGCGTTTCTGTACAAAGCAGCGAAAGAGGCCGCTGCAACACTTGGCCTTGACTTCAATATCATGGGTGAGCAAAATGCATCAAATCTTATCCATCTTGAGTACTCACTCCTGAAGGCCCGGATTAAGAAAGCAGAGGAGAAAAACTTCCGCGAACAGCTCCTCGACAAGAGGATGCACGGCATCTCCCACAGAAATGTGGAAGATTAGTCGATGTCCTATGAGCTAACGTTTGCTTTCCTTAGATCACCCGGATTGAAGTCGGGCACCGAGGGCTTCATTTTGGCATCTCAAGACGGTGTCATTTCCACTCTACCATACCGTCGGCACATTTTGAGCCAAGACATTCCCGATGATAGCTGCAGAGCGTGTCATGCACACCCCGAGCATCTAGGACACATACTATCTAGTTGTCCAACTCATGCGGGAACGAAGTACATCCGAGGGCACAATGCGACAATTGACAATTTACATCGACAATTGTTTCTGTCGCGCAAACGAGGCCTGACACAGTTTCTTTGACTTGGAGAAAGGAACCATGTTCGATATCGAATTTTCGGCAACAGCCTTCTTGAAAAAATGATTTACTTTGTTTTTAAAAGGATTTTTTTTAATTTGGAATATAAGAGTATTGTAATTTATGTAATTGTTCACGTCTTCGAGACACGTGGATTGACCTATTGTCTAACTTTCGATGACTATTCTTGATCAATCAATAGCGACTTAGAGAGTTTAAAAAAAAAGGTTACATTGCTTATACGTAGGTCACTCGGAAAATTTCTGGAATGAATAAGAAAAAATAATTTTTTTTAACGCAATCTTTATTATATCTTTTCAAAATAGTATCTGTTAACACTTATACAGTCGTGCATCCTTTGACTGCCATTTTAAGACTTGCTCTAAACACTACTATTAGAAATTTTCCACTTCACTGTTTCTAGAATCTCATTCCAGAAACTTTCAGAGTGACCCATGTATAAAGAAAACTTTTTTTTTTAATTTAGTATATCACACTACCGTAATATAAAAAGTTGTTCATTGGGACAGAACACATCGATTGATTCTTTTGTTAGAGGAATACAAGTGAATACTATCATAGTACTTCGTAGCGGTATTTGATAATTATTTCTCGTGGAAAAAACCTGGTGACAAATGAAAGCGTAAGAGTAAAAATCAAATGCAGCCGACAAACTATAGAAGCAAATTGAAAAGGAAAATATGCCAAATTATAAAGTGGACGAATAGCTAAGACAACTAGGCTGGCTGATAGGCGATTTCAAGAAGAAAAATTAACTATTGTTACATTTCGACATATTTCTCAATTTACCTTACAGTTTTTAAATATTGGAAGGAATTCTTTGCTTGATTGTACAAACTCTCAAATGAATTTATTTTTATTAGGGAATCTCGGAAGTTGTCGCCGTTGCACTCGTACGATTTTAAATATTATAATAACCAGGGAGCACAGTGATTAAATTATTTTATTGGGTTACGTCTCAATTAAAATTATCCATGGAGGAGCAAGAAGAAAAATTCATCAAAGCAGTTTCACCCGTTAAATCGCCCGACAGTGGGAGGAGAATGGGTTGCCGCGTTCAAAAATCCGTCTACAACGCATTTCCCAACCAAATCAGACAAACCAAAGTGCAAAATACTCGGAAAGGGTTCTACATTAGCGCATCACTGCCACAAAGTTGCGAAATTGCTGTTCTAACCTCCAAATTTTTCACAAAAATGGCGAAAAAATTCTCCATCAAAACTTGTTGTACAACAAAGTCAATAACTGAAAAATCCATCCATTTAATCATCAATTATGTACCTGAATTTATGTACCGAAGTTATGTTAATCGAACTATGGGGATATAGGTTAGAAGTATTGCATGAATCAGATTATTCAGGAAAAATATTTTGGAAAAACCTAAAATAATATTATTAATAGTATATTGCGGAACTTCTTGACATAAAATGCGGTCACGGTATTCTAAGGTGGAAATGACACCGACCTGGCATGCGAAAGAAAAACCCTCTGTACCTGAATTAAGCCCTGATGATTTGAGGAAAGCAAAAGTTTGCTCCTTCGACAAGGACTGTTTTTCTACATTTCTGTGAAAGTTTCCGTGCATTTTCTTGTCGAGTAGCTCTTGGTGAAAATTTTCAACCTCTGCTTTCTTCACTTTGGCTTTTAGAAGTGAAGCATCTAGATGGAGTAATGCACTTTCCTCACTTCTGATGTTAAAACTCAGTCCAAGGGTCTCGGCCGCTTGCTCCGCGGCTTTGTAAAGGAACGCTCCTTCGCCAATCATCTCGTGGTTCCTGACCATCTTTAGGAGAGGAACTCTGCCATTCGCAACAATGCCAGCTGTACTTAGAACAATTCGGTTATGAATACACTGGAGATTCAGAAGTCCGCGTCCGCCTTGACGCGTGAAATGTATAATCGCGGAACTGACGAATTGACATGCAGGTTTTTATGCATATGTATGATCTTACGTGTGGTGACATCAAGGGCCTGAGGCTCGTTCTTCGTCCATTGAACCACCCCAAACGAGTAGAGTAGAACCGGAACGGCAACCATGTTAGTCGCAGATACCTTGTTCAACGCCGACAGATTGGAAGACCAAATCTGTCGAAGAAGATGCTTTTATCTACTTCGGAGAGACTCCTTCACTGATGTTACGTCCTGAATGCGGCTTTAAGGCACGCCCAGGTGTGTATAGGTATCTCCAACATTAAGATGTCTAATAACACTTATATCTACAAGCTCAGGGTCCTTGGGTACGCCAGTAATCTTTCCTTCCTTCAGATTAATTTTGGCACATTTGTCCAATCCAAAGTCCATCCCAATCTCTCCTGTGTAGTTCTTGACAATATTTATAGCAGTTTGAAGTTTGCTTTTACCAGAGACATAGATCTTCAGGTCATCCATATAAAATACATGAGTGACCTTATGCTCGCGCTGATTAGTGTCGCCACAGAGGTATCCAGGAGAATTTCGTAGTGCGAGAGATACAGGCAGAAGTGTGATGCCAAAAAGCGAAGGGCTCATGGTATCACCTTGAAAGACGCCCCTCTGGAAGGTGACTTTGTTCGTTGTCACACGATTTCTAGATGAGATAGTAAATCTAGTTTTCCAAAGAGACATCAATCTCTCTATGCATGTCACTATGTGTGGATGTACGTTCAAGCTTTCGAACAGACAGATGATAAGTCTATTAGAGGTTGAATCGAAAGCTTCCCGGTAGTCAATCCAGGCCATTGACAGGACGTGCTGGTGGGCTGCAGCGTCTTTACAGACACACCTGTCAATTAGCAGGTTCTCTTGACAGCCTGCTACACCTTTTTTCGAGCCACGTTGTTCGTACATCTCTCGCCATACAGGCTCAATTCGTCGAACAATCCTGTTGTTTAGGACATCTGTAAAGATCTTATACAGTGTGTTCAAACAAGTTATTGGCCTGTAATTCTCTGGATTGGACGCGGATGATATTGTCAGTATCTTCTTTCAACTCTAGTGTTTTCGGGATCTTGTAAACCTCTCTCCAAAAAGTCTCTACCTCCTTGGGTTCGTGTGGATTTTTTACAGAAACAGTTAGATCGCTGAAGAGGCACGATGGGTCAGCGAGAAACTGTTGATTCTCCCTGATCCATCTCTCCTTCTTATGCATTCTCCTCACGGAACACGGGACGCATTCTGTCTTGCCCATCCAATCTTGTTGTTCAGTTGATGCAAGCGTCTTTTGGTCTTTTGATCCATCGTCGGTTTTAGCCTTCGATTTGAATCAGCCAAAGCTCTCGCAGCTCCATAAACTGAGCAATTGATGGTGCAGAGGTCGGACTCTTGCGAGATATCTCTACGAAGGGAGGCATCCATTTCAGCCAGATCTTGGGGCTTAGGAGGGACTTGCATGTTAATGTTCCTCCTTGTACTGAAATTGCGATCATCTCTCAGAAGGTGCCTGCTTTCTGCGGTTGGTCTCAATGTTGCTTCCTCATCTTTGTCTGTAGCTTGATCAAGCAGCGGTTGGGGAAGCGCTCCGCGTACATATCCATTTTTCCGGAGGTTGTCGGCTTGATTTCGCAAAGACTGATGCGAAACGTGCTGAAGCTCTGGGTGTTTCTGGCACCACAGAGTGTGCATACGCGCCATAAAGCCTCCGCGAACGTCATCCCTGAGTTGATACGTCCACTCAATGTGGGCGTTTCGCCGGTTCGTCGTCGTGTTTCCATCTAAATTATTTTCAGCACTCCGAACTCTAGGATGATCGGCATTGTTTGCCGACCCATTGTCGGGTGCTCTGCGCGTTCGATCGTTTTGAGCCGCATCTACAACATTTTGGTGTTTTGGTGATTTCATTGTTGTTCCCACGAGCAGCTAGGGAAAGTGTTCGTCCATCATGTAGAGCCCCGCGTGCAAGTATAAGGCTGGTACTGAGAGGTCGCCCGGTATCCCAGAGTCACCGTTTAAGACACCTTATCCAGGTGCCATTCAGCTTTCGGCACGGTTGTTACGCCTTCGCTTAGGGGTTATTCCTTCGGGACCATCGCTGGACAATTGTCCACGACTGCTTATTAATCATTGTAACCATATTCAGCAGAAACCCTTGGTACAGGTACCCTCTATCCGCAACCCGAGGACGCGCTCGGTGGCTTACTGAAAAATATGTATAAAAACATTGAAGCCCCATACAGTCTATGACTTTAGAAACAAAACTAGTATCCTCTTACTGATATATTCCTTTAACGACTTTGGTCCTCTAATTCCAAATGTAATTAGGATATTAGGTATCCGGAACAAATCGACAATTCCCTGTTCATAGAAACCAAGAATATGCTGATATATGGAGAATGCGTATTGACATTCTCCAAGTTCATTAGATGTGACGCAATATTCTGAGAAGCTGAGAGCGATTCGCATTAAGCGATTATAGCGTTAAAAAACACTACAAAAAAAGGGTTAACTCTGTGTGAGTAATCCGTGTGAAACGGGCGACTATGAACCTTATAGCAAATGCGACTTGTCATGTTCTCAGTTGGGACAGCAGATATGTTTTTACATGTTTAGCAGATCGCTCACAGCCTACAGTTATTATAAATTAAAAACGCTACAATCACTTAATTCGAGTCGCTATGATCTTACTTAAAGATTGCATGACATTTATTGAACTTGGAAAATGTCAATACGGATTCCCCATATATTAGCATATTCATGGTTTCTATGAACACCGACCTTTTGATTTGTTCCAAATACATGATCTTATAATTACGCTTGAAACTACACACTTAAAGCCGTTAGCGGAATATAATATTACTAATTAAATATTAGGTCTTTCCAAATCCATAGACAGATTGACTCTCTGCTCCAATATTTTTACATATTTTTCATCAAGTATACATAGGTTCTTAGAGGGTCCGCATTAGATACATAAGGGTGTTTAGTAGGTCGCTCACCGCTGGCAGTTATTGTCAATTGAAAAACGCCATAATCACCTAATTCGAATCGCTATGATCTTCATTCAAGATTGTATGACATGTATCGAACTGGTAGACTATCAATACGGATTCCCTGTACTTCAGTATATAGTATAGAATATAATATTAGTAATAGGATGTTGGGTTAGGTGACGGACAACTGTGTACAAGGCAACTGTGCACGTCGATTGCCGGTGGTACAAGTGTGCACGTTGTTGGCCACTGGCACAACTGTGCACGTGCACAGATGGGACACTCCCAACTGTACACATCTTAATTAATACCATCAGTAGAGGTGTGCTTTTTACTCGAAATCTCTGGCCGAGTCGGGCTTAACTTTTTCGGACCGGGCAAGAATTGTTTCAGGTACTCGAAGATTTCGAGAACCCGACCTGCCTTGGGTTCTCAGCTCCAACCGGGTACTCGAAATTCAAGAAATTTACGGAATTCGAGTGATTTACGGAATTCACTGAATTCTCAAGGAATCCACTCAATTCAAGAAATTCACGGAATTTACGGGAATCATCGAATTCATGGAATTCAAGGAATTCAAATAATACAAGGAGTTCACGAAATACAAGGATTTCACGCAATTCACGAAATTCAAGGAATTCACGAAATTCAAATTATTCACCGAATTTAAGGAATTCACAGAAATAAACGAATTCACGGAATTCGCAGAATTCAAGTATTGCACGAAATTCACGGTATTCAAGGAATTCATAAAATCAAAGGAATTCACGAAATTCAAGGAATGGAATTCTGTGAATTCCTTGAATTTTGTGAATTACTTGAATTTGTTGAATTCTGCGAATTCCATGAATTTATCGAATTCCTTGAATTACGTGAGTTTTTTGACTTCCGTAAATTCTTAGAAGTCCGTAAATTCCTTCAATTCTGTAATTTCCTTCAAATCCAAAATTCCTGGAATCCCTCGAGTTCCTTGAATTCCATGAAATCCTTGAATCCCGTGAAATCAAATCACTTTTGGTATACGAACTTTTCCGAGAACTCGAACCTGTTCGAGAACCCGAAGTTTTCTGAGCCCGGTCGATCATCGGGCTTTGGGCTATTTGCAAGCCCCTAACAATCAGGTTGTCAACTTACAAGTCCACGTGCACATATGGGACACTCCCATCTGTGCACGCGAACCGTTCGTAGGGTATCATCTGTGCACGTCGATATTTAGACGTGCACAGTTCGGAGCGCCCCATCTGTGCACGTCTAAATTTAGACGCGCACAGATGACCTGGTGCACAGTTGTTCCTGTGGCCAACAACGTGCACAGTTGTGCCTGTGGCCATCGACGTGCACAGTTGCTCCGTGCACAGTTGTACCCTTCCCTTTTGGGTTTTTGCAAAGTCATAGATTCATTGAGTGCTTGCTTAAATGTGTTTACACATTTTTTTCAGTTAGTTTATATATAGGTTCTTATTAGGACCGAATTAGATACGTAAGGGTGATTAGCATGTCGCTCGCCGCCTGCAGTTATTGTGATTTAAAAACGCTATAATCACTTAATTCGGGTCCCTATGGAGTGTTAGGTCGTTCAAAGCCATGGACTCATTGGCTGCCTGCTTAAATTTTTTTAGACATATTTTTCAGTAAGTATATATAGGTTCTTAGTGGGTCCACATTAGACACGTAAGGGTGTTTAGCAGGACGCTCTCCGCTGGCTTCTCAATTCACTCTGTAAAGGAACCTGTATAGGATGATTGAAAGGTTAGCTTGCATACAGGTTCCTTTGCAGGATCATGTACAGTTTCCTTCGCCAAATTCCTGAACAGGAACCGTCAAGATTACCTATACAGGTTCATGTACAGGAACATGCGCAGGACCTTCCGAGGTTCTTGTGCAGAAATTTTCAGCTGGGCGGTGTAAACTTCCCCATTAATTACTTGCAAAAAAACTGTTGGGTAAATTTACCTTATTCTTCAGAAGTTAAATATATTAACACAGACGAATTCTATCGATTTAGGTGGGATTACAAATTCATGCTTCTTATTATCTGGAATTGTTTTCTAAACCATCTACAAAAAAAATGAAAGTAAAAAATTTCTTGATAACGAAATTGATTTGTTATCAAAAACTATTGATTGTAGAGAAATGCGTCCAATACAAAACAGTTGAGGTTTTTCAAGATCCTTAAACCTGATATAAAAGTGCAGTATGAAAAAACTACAAATTTCTTGATAACTGAAAAAAAAAACTGTAAGAAAATTTTGTTTTCATCGTAACAATTAGTGACACTCTTAAACTAGTGACTACATGAAAAAATATTTTACAGAAAAATGTGTCTGAAAAAAGCAAAAATTGACGAAAAAATCAAATTTCAGACAAAAAATTCTCGTAAAGTTCTGATTCAAAAAATGTAATAATAAGTACCCATTAAGTACCTTTATGCCCATCATACATTAGGGGAAAATCATAGTTTATCGGGTCCTAAGTATTCAAATTTAATTTTTCTATCACTGTGGGTTTTATATACTGAATTAAAGTTCATAGATATTTCTGTAACTAGTTGATAAGTCTATGTAAAGCGTTACTTTTAGTATGCAAAAGTTTTCTGCAAAACCAATATTGTATACATTAATACCAAAGATATATTTTCCGTTGTAAATTAGCTTACATCACTTTTATTTTGTTTTGTAAAGCATTTCAACATATTTTTTATATTAAAAATGTTTTTCTTTTATATAAAGTTGCTTATTAGGTCTTTTACATTTATATTTTAGTAGACCCAATAAGTACCTTTATATCCATCACACATTAGAGGAAAAGCGTAGCTTATCGGGTTCTAAGTATTCAAATTTAAGTTTTTTATTACTATTTTTATTAGCTTTCTTGTACCTTACATCACATTTATTTTGTTATGTGAAGCATTTTTATATGCTTTTTAAACCAAAAATGTTTTGTTTTATACATAAAGGTGCTCATTTGGCCCGACCCGATGAACGCCGTCTAACATATGGAATTTATGGGGTCGCACACAATAAGCCCCCAAAGACCCGATAAACACCACATTACCTCAAAAATGGACCTGATAAACACCGGTTAACGTATATATGTCGCAGTAAGCTTTTAGAGGATTCAGGCATTCAGCCGACTGCCGGCGTTCAGAAGAATTTGGGACGAAATCTATAACTGGCGTCCAAGTGCCTGGTTTATGTACGCATTCAGAAGAATTCTCAGCTATTCTTCTGAAAGCCTGACACATTTGAGGCTTTTATTAAAAGACTCTTTTAAAGAACTATTAGGAGGTGAAGATATAGGACAACAAAACTGCGACATAGAACATAATGCATTAGAAAACCCAATTGAAAAAGTCTGTGTCACTGAGGTCCGAGACATAATTAAGAACTTAAAAAACGGTAAGGCTGCTGGCATAGACAGTATTAGTGCTGAAATGCTCAAATACGGTGGCGAGTACATACCTCACAGGTTGTGCGAATTAATAAATTTATGTATCGAGACGGGGAAAGTCCCAGACGATTGGAAAAAAGCGATTATCGTACCAATATACAAAAGAAAGGGAGATAAAAACAACTGCAGTAATTACAGAGGTATCAGCCTACTAAGTACCGTAAGTAAAATATACTCAAAAATACTTATTCGTAGGGTAATGGAAATCACAGAAGAAAAAAAATATGGGAAGTCCAAAGTGGATTTATGCCAGGAAGATCATATACAGATCAGATATTTAGCCTAAGACAGATCACAGAAAAAAGCTTGAGAGTAGGAAAGAAAGTTTTCTGTGCATTTATTGACCTAGAAAAAGCATTTGACACGGTAAATAGAAGTAAACTTTGGGAAGTTCTTAAAGAATACGGAGTAAATGGAGGGCTCCTGCAAGCAATAAAAACAATATATACAGGCAGTAAAGCGAGCGTAAGGGTAAACGGGAAACTGAGTGACTGGTTCGATATTACGCAAGGCGTGAAACAAGGATGCGTTATGTCCTCGTGGCTATTTATCATATTCATGGATAAGTGTCTAAGAACTGCACTCTTCGACGAAGAAGGTGTAGATCTCCAAACAGTTAAGGTACGTGGGTTAGCTTTCGCAGATGACAAGATTGTTATGGCAGAATCAGTCGAGGACTTGCAAAGAATGTTGAATAAACTTCATACAAGCATGAAGGACATGGGACTAAAAATTAACGTAAATAAAACAAAAATCATGGTGTTTGAGGGAAAGAGTGAGAAAACAATGTGCAACATTGTCCTAAATGATGAGAGATTAGAACAAGTTGACAAGTACGTATATCTAGGTAGTCTATTCACTAGCGACGGAAAAATAGATGGGGAGTTAGATAGGCGCATAAATAAGGGTAAACAGGTTATCGGTAGAGCAGGGTCCATCCTAACAAATAAAAACATATCAAAAAAAGCTAAAATGGCCATACACAATTCTATATTCGTACCGACTGTACTATACGGTAGCGAGACATGGACCTGTCAAGAAAAGGACAGGAGTAAAATTAACGCGATCGGCATGAAACCTCTGCGCATAATATGCGGGAAAACACTAATGGACAAAGTCCGAAACGAGACAATCCTCAAAGAATGTGGTGCAAAAGAGACAATAATTGACACATGGGAAAGAAATCAGTTAAGATGGTTCGGACATCTTGAAAGAATGAAAGATGAACGACTGACCAAACAAGTGTATAAAGGTAAAGTAAATGGCATAATGCCCAGAGGTAGACCGCCAAAAGAATGGTTAGAATCTGTAAATGAGACATTAATCCGTAGAGACATAAGAAGCCATAGGAACACAAGAGCTTGCATGAAAAAATGCATGGACGTGAAGGAAGCTAGAGTAGTATGCCAGGACAGAAAAGTGTGGCGACAAATAGTTTGTAAACAGAGTGACAGTAGAATGAATGACGCCTGAAACAAAGATCTTGGATACTAATGGGCCCAAGTGGAGAACCATACATAACAATTTTGTGAGGCTCTTCACTTGGGGTGATCGCTAGAGAGATTGATCAGCAACCTGGGTCGGAGCAGTGTTGCGGAGTAAACGTGTCATTTAAATAAATAACACGAGAATTCCAGATCAATCTAAAATATATATACCTAACACTTATATACCTATCCACCTCATACCTATTTTCCTACCTACCTTATACCTATATACCCATATACACACTACTATTCTCAAACCGAGCAAGTCACGCCTACCCCGAAAGGGAAATGGCTTAATGGTATAATAAATAATAACAGGAAACCAACCATAGCGTATTAAAACACATTACATGGCTATTTAACATTTTTTATTTATTTTCATGTTCATCTAATTAATGAAATATACTTTTACAAAATAATAAGAATAATGATTTTATGTCATATATTTAAAACGTCTTTTAATTTAAGTTCATGTTTTCACAGGATTCGAAGGTAAACATTTATTTCTTTTTCAATTTGCCTCATTATAATCATATAGTATTATCAATGACAAATAATAAAGAAAAACATAATTAATTATATAATCATTTCATTAAAAAATCTTGATTTTAATTAAATAATTGAATAATGAATTTAATTACAAAATAATAAGAATAATGCTTTTATGTCATATATTTAAAAAGTCTTTTAATGTAAGTTCATGTTTTCACAGGTTTCGAAGATAAACATTTTTTTATGATGCGATTCGGTCACGGAAAGAAGTTAATGCCTGGATTCACCATTTAACATGCATCATTTGAACTCTGTTCGAATTTTTGGTAGAATTTAGTGAATATTACAACGTAAAATAGCCGTATTCCGGTTTGTCGTTTTTCGTTCATTATAGTATTTTTTTAATTTGTCATCAAACTCAATTTTGTTCACAATAAACTCACCCATAATTTTTACGTTTTCGCTCGCTTATACTGCTCGCTTCAAGATTGATGGCAGACTGATGTTATTTATATATGGTCAACAAGTTCAGAATTTGATTGGTATGGATAACATCTACATTATATAGAATGACAAGAAATTTTACTACTAAATCAAAATACATAATAGTAAACAATAATAATCTATGAACACAGAAAAAATAAGTTTTATAATGTTTACGGAACTAATTCAAGAGTAGCGGATATGGAACAGAGTTTAGTGGAAGTCATAAAGGTCTGGTTATATGATGCGAAGAACTATTTTTACTAGATGTATATAACGTTTCAATAGTATTTAAAATCCGAGGCTGTTAGAGAAATTTAACAAAACAAATTATTTTTGATATTATGTGAGAAGTTGTAGGCTCCGGAAGCTACGATCATGGTTCCTTAGAGCAACCAATCCCGACGCAACTGGAACGTGTACGTAATCCGCTTCTGCTCCTTCTGTCCTAGAAGGTAAGCAAGAGCGGAAAATTTACGCGAGATAACATCGGGCAACACTGTTCCTTGGAGTCAGGTCTGTAGCCACGGATGACCTTACGCGGCAGACGGGACAGTTGGAAATGAAGGTTTCACCTCTGGATACTTTTTTAGAGCTACCAATCTTTGTAGAATGTTATGAGGAACAAAGTTGACGGACCAGATGAAGTGATACCAGAAGAACAGCCTTTTGCATCCGGTTCGCGATGGAATGAGCCTGACGCTGGTAAGCCGGAATCTTGATGAGTTGGCTAATAAATGAAGCTTTCATATCTCCATGACAGCAGATTATGAGAACTACAAGATGGACTTTGTAGCCTTGGTACAGCCTGCCTGCTCAGCTCGAAAAGAAGTGCTTGATATTTATATAATGAGGAAAATTGAAGAATAAATAAATGTTTAGCTTCGAATCCTGTGAAAAAATGAACTTAAATTAAAAGACTTTTTCAATATATGACATACGATCATTATTCTTATTATATTGTAAAAGTATATTTCATTAATTAGATGAACGTGAAAATGGAAAAAAAGTTAAATAGCCATTTAATGAATTGGAATACTCTATGGTTGGTTTCCTGTAAAAGCCTAAAACGTCTCAGGCTTTCAGAAGAATAACTGAGTATTCTTCTGAATGTCTAAATAAACGAGACACTTGGACGCCAGGCCAGAGAGAGATCATCAGGTCTTAATTTAGAACAGAGGGTTTCATTTTCGCATGCCAGGGCGATGTCATTTCTACCTTAGTATACCGTGACAGCATTTCATGTCAAGAAGTTCCCAGCGATAGGTGCAGAGCGTGCCATGCACACGCTGAGTACCTATAAAACATGCTATCTAGGTGTCCCACTCACGCGGGAACGAAGTATCTCTACAGACACAATGCAGCCCTAAGAGTGCTTTATTACCATCTTTGTCGTTCTTACGGTGTTGGCCGCGACCCTGCCCTGCCGAACACTCCAAGGAAGATAAAGTCAAGTGTCAAAAACGAGAAGTGCCAAATTTTCTGGAACTACGATTTTCGGACAGCAGTCTCCGTTGTACACTCGAGGCCTGACATCGTTCTCCAAGACTTCGAGAAACGAACTATATTCGTGATCGAATTCTCGGCTCCGTCCGACTACAACATCACTGCCAAGGAGAAGGAAAAGGAGGAGACGTATCAAGACCTTAAAAGGGAGCTGCAACCACTGCACTCAAAATATTCGGTTGAAGTAGTTGTTCTCGTGATACCTTAAAGCCATACCCGCGTGCTAAAAACATGCCAAGGCACTTCCGAGATGGATGCAGAAAGCTGTCATCCTTAGGTCGCTTCATGTCCTCAAGAAACATGAGGGGTTCACTGGTCTGTCATTGTGATTTCATCGTGCCCTTGATTAAGCCTTTTCCTTCCTCATAGAGGAAGCTTTGTAATGGTAACATTTTCCAAAAATTTTAAATTCATTTAGTTAAACCTTCCTCAATTTAAAAATGTGGAATACAATGTACTAAGCAATTGTCCGGATGTGTGTGTATGTGTGGATGTGAGTATGTTTATATGTGTGTGAGGATGTCACACTGTTTTGTGAACACGATAACTTGAAAACGGTTGCAGATAACTTGAGGAAATTTGGAGGGCTGACCGAACGATTTCTAAAAATATGTACTGCATTTTTTTAAGCACTCAATAATATTTTAAAAATCGGTTTTTTATAGCAAAACTGTTTTCATTAGCATAATTCAAAGCTGATGCAAGAATATAAAAGATTCCTTGGTTCGAGACGAATCGATTGACCTATAATATTAATACATTTTATTAAAGAGTAGGGAAGTTATGGTAATTTATATACTTCGAAAATCAGTTTTTTATAGCAAAACTTTTTTCATTAACATAATTCAATGTTGATGCACGAACAGAAAAGATGTGTTGATTTGAGACGAATCGATTGACCTATAATATTAAGGGGTAACAACACTCTACGATTTTCAAAAAATCATTTTTTTTTTAGCTTAAAATGTACTTTAGGGGCCTAAAAACAATGTGCACTTGGTCCCATTGCAAAAAAAAATTTCAACAGGTCGAAATCTTGATTTCACCGAAGCGCCTCGAAGCGTGTACTGAGCGCTCCAGCGGCGCACACGGATCCAACGCTTTTATATTTCTTTTACCTGGCGAAATGGTAAGCCGGAGGTCCTTAGGGTTCCTCAGGTGTCAACTAGGGTGCGCTGATTACTATTACAAATAGTATAGGTGTGTCTTTGAATCAGTGAACGCTGCTGAGATTTCATGGATTTTTCTGTTAGTAAAACTTTAAACGCGTTTTTCTCGAAACCACATTTTTCGAACTGGGCAGACAGATTACTCGGGCATCAGCGAACAGCGATTGGACGTAAACTTTTAATTTTATAAACAATTTTCACCCTTTTTTTTGCGAAAAATCGATTTTTTTCAAAGTCGCGCCATTTATACAAAATTTAGTTCAAACAAAAAACCCTACGTAGTACCTTAGCCAATGGTATATAGATTAAGAATGTTTTTGGTTTTTCGTTCCAGGTCTCATACTTTTCAAGTAATCCGTCCGCCCGAGGAGACGTTTTAAAAAAGGCATTTCGCAAAATCAGCTGCATCGGCGCCATTTTGTATAAAAATGTTAATAAAAAAATGTTTTTCCATACTTCAATATATGCTTAAACACCCCCTTTTTCAGAAGAAATCCTATTCCCTCTTTAATATTCTCAAAAATAATTCACAAAGCTAGTCTTGTTTTCGGCCTCTAGAGTGGTGTTACCCCTTAATACATTTTATTGAAGAGTAAGGAAGTTATGCTCACTTATAATATTTGAATCATCTGTTTCAAACAGAAAAACTTTTTTCATCGACATAATTCAAAGTTGACGCATGAATAGAAAAGACTTTTTGATCATAAATTTTTAAATAGAATAAATCTGACAATTTTTGTAAAGAAATCATAAAACTGGGAAAGGGATAGAGTGCGACAGAACTTTTCCCTTCCCTTTTCCAGCTCGAAAAATGATCATTTCGAATACAAAATTTGATTTGTCTGATTGTCTTTTTATTTAAAAATTTTTTTGTATTATTTTGTGATTTTGTATTTTTTGTAAATTTCTATTTTTAAGTTGATCAAAATGAAGACTTTGGTTGGTCTATTATTGAAAAAAATAACTAATGCTTCCTCTATGAGGAATCAAATACATTTGCTAACGGGAAGCAAAATGCTCGTGAAATGAGCAACGTATAATTATAAATAAAAATAAAGTGGAAACACTCGAGATCGAATTCACAGCTAGTTTTTTAAATTATATACGCCGTTCATCAATTCGGTCTCGGCACTCGCTTTGAGTTGGTCGTTCGGATTTCTGCTCCAGAGGAGAGCAGTCTCGGTTTTAAAAGTGACAGGGTTAGCGTGTTTGCGTCCATTAGGCATGATAGGAACATTCTCCAGTAAGTAAAGTGCAGTATTTCTTAGCTGGCTCAAGCAAAGTGGTGGCGTGCTTTGCTTGATGCTATTTTTATATTAAGTAATTTTTTTAACTCCATATGATTTTTCATTATTTTTTTTTGGTTTGAATCATTAAATTCTATTATACAATTTCAGAAAAATTCGAAGCTTTTTGGGGGTAACTGCGATTACCCCTCGGCCTGCCAGAATTCTTTCTCAAATTGTGAAAGTTTTTGAATTCTCTTTTACTTTTCGTTCTTCTGAAGAAACGCGTATCTCCTAGGGCTCGCAAGGTCGTTGCGGATAACAATCTTTCCCAAAGGAACTTAATATAAAATTAATTTTCACGTTCCACTCACGTTCCTGCGGAGAGATCGATATTTCACCCTGGCTCCATGAGTTTGTCATTAAAAATAAAATCTGAAATCTATTAAGATTGTTCTGATTCATAAAAAAATTAAAGAATAAAGCCAAGTATATATATATATACCATTAAGCTATTTCCCTTTCGGCGAGCCTCAAGGGGTAAGCGTGACACTACCCGATTCGGGTAGTGTTTCTAGGTTGATAACTTGTAGTAAATAACTACAAGTGTGGGCTCACCACACCCACGGCCGCCAACAGCAACGCAGTAGTATCAGACGGTCACCCATCCAAGTACTAACCGCGCCCAACACTGCTTAACTTCAGTGATCTAACGGGAACTGGTGTTTCCAGCGTGGTATGGCCGTTGCCCTAAAAACCATAAATCATTTTTGGTAGAAAGTAATAGAGTTTTTAATCATTTAAAATTTGTAAGAGTTTAAAAAAATATGTTAAATGTGTTTTAAATATAAAATATTAAGTAGCACTGATTTTCTGGCGATAATCAATAATTCTCAGATTGTGATTTGCCACAAAATCAAAAATATATATATTTTTAAATGTTAATCAGAAAGAACTATACACCAAAAATCATCACAACTTCATAATACGTAACTGTTCGTTAATAATCGTGTACCTGTTGTTTCACGAAATTATTACACATACAAGTTCGTGAGTTTTGTTATATCTTTAAAATATTCCTGTTCAAATATTTTCTAAATATTTAAAATCGTACGAGTGCAACGGCGACACCTTTCGAGAATCCATAATAAGAATAAATTCATTTGAGAGTTTGTACAATCAGGCAATCTTACAGTCAACTATTTTAACTGACGGAGCGCATGAAAATAGTAAGATGCATTTAACATTTGCTGTGAAATAAATTGAGAAACCTCTCGAAATGTAACACTATAATACGACTAAACTTTGGGGACCCTACGTTTACACCTATCGAAAGGGAAGAAATATTAGAAATGATTAAATATTTATCAAACTACTACGCAGACTCCAGTTTTCACTTGTATTTCAATAAAACTCGCAAATTAACTAAGCAAGAAAAGTAAAAGGGCATGAGAGAAGCTCACGTCAATCGCTTGGGGAAAATAATACCATTAGAAAAGCAAGAGCAAAAACAGAATGGGCAAGAATGGACAAAGTAATAAAAAGGTACGTTAGGCCAGTAAGGATAACTAACCAGGTTACAGGAATTATCCTCGATATTCCCTTAAAAAACTAATGAAAAAGTAGCCATGGACCCCGCAAGAAGAGAAGAATAGACAAAAGTTAAGATTTTCAGATTTCAGCGTAAAATTGAGTTATTCTATTCTAATTCCCTTCATTTCTAATCTTTCAGATGTTCTCATTCATTGTTTTTTAACGACAACATTAGGTAGGAAGTTTTTAAGAACACTGGATTGTTTAATTTACGTTTTTAGAGTTGATTTACGATTAAAAAATATAGTGAAAAGTAGGTTTTTAATTTATTTATCAGATTTTGTCAGATTTCATATGCTTCTGTAGTAATTTAAATAGATGTAAACAATTTTGTTTTTTAATTTGATTTTAGGTTATGTCAAGCTTGTAAAACGCACGGGGAAGGACATTGAAATGAATTGTATTTTGCTCTTTTTCTATTCCCACTGGTGGCTATACAGATGGACGAACAATCGCGTATACATTGGGATACAGATCCTGAATTTTTCTCTATTCTTCTCCTATTAGCGGGGATATATTCGGCCCGTTGCCGAAGAAAAAATAGCAAAAATAAGCATGTTTTTAGAATCCTAGAAAGATTAACGCGATACACTTTAATACTACCAATGAAAAACGAAAGCCAAATATTCCCTCGTCACTTGTCCAAACACCCAAACTCACCTTCAGCCAGCTGATAAGGAAATGGAAAGCCAAACATAAAAAATATCTTTATAAAAAGGCTAAGGACAGGATCCAGCTACAACAAGAGAAGTTTAAAAGAGGATTAGATAAAAATATAACACGAACCCACCCGATCTGCGAAATTCGAATCCTTGGTCAATGGAAAAATAATGTGTTACAGGGTGTCTACTCAAATCCTGGAGAAAAATTCCCTGACAATTCCAGGTTTTTTCCAGGTATCTCAAATTTTTTCCAGGTATAATTTTTCATAGCATGGAGCCATTCAAATATTTCTTATATATTAAAAAAATCGACTCGGAATATGTATACAGTTTCGCGAGTTTATTATAAATAATGTTTTTTTTTTAGTTTCTAGGAATTCAATTAATATTACAAGATATTCTTAAATATTTTAGCACGATCAATTAATTAAATAATTAAATAATACTAAAACATAATTAATCATTTTTTTAATTTGTCTCTTAAAGTCCATGAATTTGAATAATAATTCAAACAAATTTTTATTTTATCTACTTATACTTAAAATTCAGTGCATATTTTGGTAAAATTAATGAGGGCACTATATGAAATCCAATTTTAACCGATTAAAATTCGTAACTTTTCAAGTAAAAATTTGGATTTTCAAAAAGATAGATGATTTTTTAACCAAATAGTTGAATTTTCAACCAAAAAGATCAATTTTTAAACAAATAGCTGAATTTTGAACTTAAAAATATAAGTTTTCAACCAAAAATGGAAGTTAAATTTTCAGTCACACAAATTAATTTTCCACAAAAAAAAACAAGATTTATTTTTAAAACAAATTTAATTTAACTTCCAACCAAGCAGTTTTATTTTCAAGCAAAAACATGAATTTTCAACTAAAATTATGAATATTTAGCTGGAATACTTAAATTTTCAACCAAGAAGATGAATTTTCTATCACAAAGACGATTTTTCAAAAAAATACATGAATTTTCAACTGAAATGATCATACTTTAACTGGAATAGTTAATTTTTCGACCAAAAAGATGAATTTTCAACCAAGAAGAGTAATTTTTACTAAAGAACACGAATTTTCAATAAAATACATGAATTTTCAACCACGAATTGAATATTTAAATTTTCAGTTAAAAATTAACGTTTAACCAAAGAGATGAATTTTAAACTGAAAGGATATAATTTCCAATTGGAATAGATGCATTTCACGGTAGAAAAAAAAAACATTTTCAAAGAAAGTGATGAATTTGAAACTGGAATAGTTGAATTTGAAACTAAAAACATGCATTTTCAACTCAAATGATTAGTCTTTAACTAGAATCATTAAATTTCAAACAAAAAGATTAATTTTCAGTCCAGAAGATTAATTTCTACCAAAAAAGTCAATATTTTTAACTAAAAAAGATATTTTTTCAACCAAATTTTGACATAGTTACATTTTCAGTAAAAAAAATAATTTTCAACAGAAAAAAAAAACAAAATTTCAACAACATAGTTAAAGTTGCAACAAGAATAGTTCAATTTTCAGTAAAAAAATTAATTTTCGGCCAAGTAAAAAACGAATTTTTAACAAAATAGCTCATTTTTCAACCAAGGAGATGAACTTTCAATTAAAATGATGAATCTTTAACAACAACAAAAAATTAATTTTTAACAAAAGAGTAACTCTCAGGCAAGTAATTAAATCTTCATTCAGAAAAGATGAATTCGGAACAAAAAATGTAGTAGTTGATATTTCAACCAGAAAAGAACGAATTTTCAACAAACTGCACGAATTTTCAACTAAACCGACCAATTTTCAACCAAAAACAGAATAGTTAAATTTTCAGTTTAAAAAATTGATTTCAAACCAAAAAAAAGCTATTTTTCAATAAAATAGCTCGATACAGTAATATAAAGCTACTTTTAAAAATAGAGAATCATTGTTATTCAATTTAATATTGCAATTAAAAAAAAATTAAGCATCCTCTCGAAAAAATTCCCTGACTTTAAAAAAAAATCCCTGACATTTCCAGGTTTTTCCAGGTATATAAAAATTCCCTGAAAATTCCAGGTTTTCCAGGTTTTCCAGGTAGGGTAGACACCCTGTGTTAGACAAATTGGAAACCAGCTGGAAAGAACCAGGTACAATAATCCAACTTCTAAATAACAAGTTGATCATAAATTATAAGAGCAAAATTATTAGAATCTACATAGATAAAGTCATGCCGTTTTCTCTTTTATTCAATGTCGAAGATAGTCGCGATACTAGTACTAGTGTTGGAGATTCAAACTAACTATACTATTACTGTATAATAGTAATAATAACAATTGCATCATTGCTACTGACAGCGTTTCCCATGCCAGACAAGCAGACAACGAAGAGAAAAGTGACTAAGAGGAACACCAAAACCCATAAATTTTAATGGAGAGTATTTCGAAAATTTTGAAACGCTTGTCGCTTCCCGAGGATCGTCGGGGCGCCCCTGGAGCCACCGCTGGGGGCATAGCATGCGGGACGGTGGTTATGATAAGCTGCGAGATGGTCAGGCAGATCTCACTTATCAAACAGCTGGCCAGCAAGAACATCTGCGACAAACGGTAAGCAGTGGAATATTAACTGTGCCTGCTGAGGATGCTTTAGCTAGCGTTAGCTATTTGCAGCCAACCACCTCAACAGAAATACCGTGGGTGAGCATCAAGTGGGATACCACAATGAATGAGGAATTGGTGCGTTTCTATTATGAAAGTGCGAAGTTTAAAACCTCACGCGAAAAGGGATACAATTTGAAAACGAAATTTGCTGCAAAGTATTCTCAAATAGAGAAAGTCGCACTAAGACATCTTATCGCTACGGTGAAGAACATCAGGACAAACCTACACATGTCAGAAGATCGAGTAGTGGAGATTAAACAACAGGTTGATTTGCCGTGGAAAAACGACGGCACCACCACATCCTCCAGAGGTAGATGGCCTAAAACAACCAGAGCCAGAAGCAGACGTTCAACAACCAAGAGACGATTAAAATGGACATACCATATGAACAGAGATGTAATGCGCTTTTTTGGCAAAGAAAGGTGGCAAAGTGTACGGAGAGAACATCATCGACTCTTCTTACTTAAGTACCCAGAACTAGCCACAAGAATGAATGAGCAGAATCTAGCAGATCAAAAACGCTTAATATCTGTAAACAGATTGCTTTCGGCTGTTGAAATAGATGCCATCGAAATGGAAATGGAACAGCAGCTTCCTATTGATGAACTTCCCTTGGAAGATGTAAACAACGAAGACCTGATTGAAGCTGAAGGCATAGGTGCTAGGGATAATGAACATCAAGTACTGGATCCACTAGAACCACATCCGGACATTACAAACGTTGATTCAAACAGCGAAATCCCATAAAAACTACAGCACCTTGGAATGAATTTTGGCCATGCTTTACTAGAGTTCAGACATGTAGAACCAACACAAAGGCATTCTCTGCCAAGATGAACATCACTAGTGAGCTGCGTGCACTGATAGAACACCTGAACAGCAAGGTTTTACCTATGCATTTGAACGCGACACAAACTGATTTAGACGTGCAAACTTTTGTATATTGTGCAGCTGTGGCAACCGTTAGAACGTTGGGCCGCAGAACTAGGCCTACAAATGCTGTCTTTGCCTCAGGAAGGGAGCGAGATCCACCATGGATGATCAGGTTGGATATGGATGTTAGCAAAGTAAGGTGCAAATTGAGTCGACTGACTCAATATAAAAAAGGAAATAGAACCAAAAAGCTGATACACCATGTTGCTAAAATCATCCACCCTCGGTACATCGAGACATTCACACCAGCAACATTGGATGAGATTATAGACTCCCAAAGGCAGAGACTTGATGTTCTTACTGCTAGACTGCGTCGGTTCAAGAAAAGTAGTGCAAGAAGGCAACAAAATCGAACCTTTCAGGCAGATGAAAGAAGGTTCTATCGTAAACTGAGTGTAAAGCAAAATAACCAGCAAGACACCGAAGTTCCTCAATTGGAAGACATGACTAACTACTGGTCGGGTGTTTGGGGAAAAACTAACAGAAGCAATTTGTACAATGCGTGGTTCAGGCTAGAGAAAGCAAGAGCAAGCAATAACCGTGAAACGGAGCTGACTAACATCACAGCTTGAGATGTTCCAACGGTTTTGAAAAAGGGCAAGTCACTGGAATGCTCCAGGTCCGGACATGATGATGTTCTGAGGTACAAGAATCAAGTATTTCAATCGCGAGCCGGATGCAAAAGGCTGTTCTTCTGGGATCACTTCATCTGGTCCGTCAACACTGTTCCTCATAACATTCTACAGATTGGTATCTCTAAAAAAGTATCTTGCTTACCTTCTGGGATAGAAGGAGCAGGAGTGGATGACGTACACGTTCCAGTTGCGTCGAGATTGGTTGCTTTAAGGAACCATGATCGTAGCTTCCGGAGCCTACAACTTCTTATATATAAAATAGTATATTACGACCCAAGGCCAGAAAGTTGGATTTCCGGGCGTGTGTGAAATGAAGGCCGAGGCGAAGCCGAGGCCTCATATCACGCACGCCAGGGCATCCAATATTTCTGGCCGTGTGTCGTATACTATTTTTCTTCATCCCCAGCCGAAAGTACGTTTAATAATTCATGTAAATTAATAAAATGCGTTGTCGGCTGCTAGCTCGGATGCTTTTTCTTTTGTCATCTTTTGTGGCCTGCATCAGCACGTGCTCCCGGCCACCTCGCGTAGCGCCGCTGCTGCTCTCGGTTAGCTGAGCGGATGCATAGGATTCGGTCGCCCGCCCGACTTTTGCTAAGCCGAGGCGGAGCCGAGGTTTTGCTGGTCGGGGCGGGTAACAAAAACACATCTTTTTTATTTTATATTTTTTCGTGATACTTCTTCCTCGTTTTGAGGTTGAACACACCGACGCTCTCTTTTTTCCATTCACCTGTCAAAATAAATATTTTTCAGAGGCTAAGTCAGGCTAAATACAAAATACTGAGCGTTGCTACGTCAGCAAGCCACGAAAATCTCGCAGCCAATCAGAGATCGCGTTAACTCCAGCAGGCCGCAAAAGCCACTGTTCCCGGACAGATATGCGGCCGGGAAGACGTACTTTCGGCTAGGGGACGAAGAAAAAGACCTTTCTTGAGCAAATTCATCACAGAGGTGTATACAAGCAATTGTACAAGGGTCTTCTTAAAAGACAGGAATACATCTGAAGCTGCTTTTCAATTCAACCTCATATAACTAACTTACAAACTAACTTCAAGAGTTAACAAATGAATTAATAATCAAATTGATAAATTTCGGTAAGAGAACCTAATAAATACGACATCTTCCAGACTAATAGTTCAAATTTATTGAAAAAGAAATCGATTACGTTTCGGAAACACAGCTGGTATCACTCTGCAGATCTGTATAAAAAAGGTATTAAATTGTAAGATCGAAGCAATATAATATGATAATCGGAATATATAAAAAATATAAGAATAGAATACCTTAAATAATTTAAAAAAGATTCCGTGAAATTTCTTAATGTTTGAGTTCCATGTCATTGAAAGAGACAAACTTTTTAGCTAGAGCTAGACAAAATATATTAGGTTAGGCTGAAAATACATGAATCATGTAAACGAGGTGCGACGACAAAATTTAACAGAGAAATAAGTAGGAAATTAATTTCATTGCTGTAGAAGGATTTGTACGTTTGTATTTATGTAATGAAACTATTGTTAAACTGTGATAAAAGGCAATATTTTGTGAAAAATAAATTTTTGTGAAGACGGAGTGGTATACCCCGTCTCTATCTCGAAAACTTTGTGTACGCACACATTAAGAATTATAATGCAACACATCGAAGAGCGATACGTAGGTGTAAGAAGGGTCAACGTCAGTAACAAATCCCACTATTTTTGTGCCAGTATTTTTAGTTTTTCGATGATCTTAATTATATGTTCGTTTTAGTTAAAATTAATGGTATTAATGTTTGAGGTGAATTTAGAGAAAATCTTTTATTTATTCATAAATTCAACAATGTTATTATAAGAAGTACTAAAATAATCTAAATCGGTAACTAAATTCATGCAAGTTGTACCTTATTTTTTAATAAATTTGAACTATCAGTCTGGAAGATGTATTCATTAGGTTCTCTTACCTAAATTTATAAATTGCAAATTTTCCCAAGCGTAAAAAAAAGAAAATTTTATTCTTTTTATAAATTTAATAATAAAACAAAAATAAATGCGACGAAATTATGTTACAAGGAGTGGCAGATAATCGCAGAGATACTATAAGTGTGACGACCGGACTTTGCTTGGAATTACGCTGCGTGTATGAGAAACTATCTCTTTATAATATTTACTTAAAATCGTTGATTCCTCAGGTGACATTACGCAGTTTATTGAGCGATTCCTCTCTCAGGAAATGAACAGAGTTCCGAGTTGATGGCGTTCCTGAGATCATTAGGTAGGCGCGGCGCTAGAACGGAGAATGTACATTTTGCTTTTGTGGTACGTGAGCAAGGTATCGACAGTTTTCCATCTGACCTCAGTGCGTATGATTTTACAACTAGCTTTTCCTCTACAGTTTTTACTAAATGGCAGAGAGACTAAAGTTCTTCACGTATGAAGATTTTGAGGGCGAGGACACAGAGTTGCAATCTCCACCTTTGATCCATCCTTAGCCAACCGGATTCTACAAAAGTTAGTGAAATGTATTCATACTTTCTAATGCCAAACAGAAACGTAGATAGGAGTTTTGCACTCCCTGTATTCTCGCTCTCAAAGAGGCGCTTAGGCAGGGATCATACAAGCAAGAGGCATAACCGAAGAGGGACAGATTTAGGGCTTGACTTTAGATGAAAGAAGGAGTCGAAATGGGAACAATCTCTTTAAGCGCAGGTACGCGGCTCTGATATTCTTTGAAACACGTTCTTTAAAATTCCAATTGGAATCCATCTGAAGACCAGATTTCTCGCCAGCGAAACAACCCTAAGGTCGTAGGAGTTGATCACGAATAGGGGTAAGCGTGACTTATTAAGCTTTCCAATCCGGAGTATGGCAGATTTCGTGGGGTTGACGACCAGAAAACGCTCATTCGCCCACGATGAAATACATGCTAGTGCAGCGCTTAGTATGAATGCTCCCAAATTAATGCCATCTATCGTACATTACACGTAAATTTGAGTGTTGTCCGCGTACATATGTGTGGTAACCTTGATTCTTCCCTGAAAGACCGCCTCTATACTATTTAGGAAAACTGACAAGGAGACGGTCAGGTCATTTGCTTACATAGAGAATAGGATAGGACTGGACACTGCTCCCTGAGGAACACCTCTCGGGTAGTTCCAGGGTAGGCTAGGGGGAGAAGTATTGAGTGCAGATTTGATCAGAAATGGACACAAGCTGGAATCTGTTGCTCAGGAAACCCTTAAACCATTCTATACAACTGCTCGTAACGATTAACGGGTAGGTCACTCCAAGAGTATTAGGGACGCCCTGACCTTACTCCGGCGTGATATATTTTGTCCCAGGTGAATTGAAAATAGAGTCTTTCCGAAAAGGATGGTAGTGAAAAGTTACGAGGTGTTTTATATCGAGATTTACTCGCATCAATTCTCAATTCGCGCCACTTTGAGCGTGCTCTGTCACGTTCTCTGGTTATGTTTTTTAGTATCGGTAAACCGTGGTGGCTTAGACCTGGGATATCCTGGAACGTTTAAGAGGGCAGAATTTGTCAATCAGATCCAGTACACATTGAGAGAAACTGGACACTTTATTGTCCACCGAATTAGAGTTGAGAACACTCTCCCAATCTGGGTTTTTAGCCGCCTCATCGAAGGCCTTATGACTGACCCGTTTAAAGTCTCTACATACTCTGAAAATGCATGAATTCGAATTCAGAGCTACGTAAGCAATACAATAGATCATATAGTCGTCGAAGTTTATAGACATTTTTGTCACTCCTAGATTCAGAACTGGGATATTGGCCCACTCTGATTGCAGCACTCTGATAACTGGCAAAAACTACTAACTGTATAATGACTTTGACAAATTAGATTTACCCAGGTATTTCGAGAATAAACACACGATATACGATAAATGTAACCTATGATGTTAACTACGTAAATAACGATTTAGGCAAACTCAAAGCACAATTAATACAACTGCCCAAACAAATAAATGAAGAAAAATAAAGGATAGCAAGACTATGCCTGGATGACACTCTGAATACATATATTAGACAGAATATCAACGCACATGCAAATTCTAACTTGGAAAGAGACTAGTCTGGAATGGATCCAATATTTGGGGTACGTCGCGGTAATCTGCATCGTATTGTTTGCGTTATACGAAAGTGGAATATTAAATGCACTCTCTAATTGTATCCCAAAAGAAATCTGTATAAAGAACAAAAACGACGTACAACCTCATGTAGTAAGTTACACAGCAAACGTTCAACCGCTACTGGAAATAGGTCTCGCGATCAGACCCATACATTTAAAATTATATATTTTAAGCCCTAAATTATCGATAATTTTTTTTGCAACAACTCACGTCCACACCGAATGAGATATCGAGTTGCAATTTCGGGGAAAGCCTCAGGAAACAATAATTTACGTTTCTATACAACATTTGGAACGAAATTTAGAAAAAAAAATTTTTGAAGAAATTAAAACAGGAGCAATGTCGGCATTTTTTGTGCAACAACTCATGTCCCCACAAAATGAGATATCGAGTTGAAACTTTGGGGAAAGCATCAGGAAAATGTAATCTGCGTTTGTATACAACATTTGGCTCGAAATGTTGAAGAAAAAAATGTAATGAATAAGGAAATTCACAAAAAATACCGACCGTGCTGTAGAACTCTGTAACCAATTTTCAATGTTCCCAATGGAACATTTTTGAGGTTCTGGCTCACATGTCTTGAGGAAAATGATGCAAACATCGGTTGCAATAATTACACTTGATAATATTTGCTGGTTTGGTGCAAATAAACAAATTGATATTTGATATATCCATGGTGTCAGCACTGTTCATAATGTAGATCACTTGATTGCCGGTCGATATTTGTTATTCCAATAATAACTTTTTTTTCTTCCCCAACTCTATGCTTTACCACACACTGTCCTTTTATATTTATTAATATTTTCCCAAATTTTTTCCGCTCTATTTTAACTTTTATTTTTAAATATGGGACAAAAAATATCGATCTCAGGACTGGCTGGGTCACGTGACTAATGTATAACATGGCCTTAAAGGAACAAAAATTGTCTAAAAAGGGGGGTATTATGAGCGCCTGAATTCTAGCCTCCACTACTACACATCACAGCGGGCCAGGAAACATAAAAAGTGACCAAAATTCGATTTTAAGTCAAATTTTTCTAAAACTTTGAATAAAAAGGTTTTCGGGGTCGTAAATTTCGAATTTCATGTCAAAAATTACAAATTCAACATGACGGACCCAATATGGGGACCGAAATCGCAAAATTTCATACATTTATCTGTAACTTGGTATAAGGGAGTCATTGGGATCTTTGATTCAAAATTTAACGACAAAATATACAAATGCAAAATGGCGGATCTAATATGGCGGCCGAAACTGCCAAATTTTTATATATTTGTCTAAAACTTGGTGTAAGGGAGGTTTTAGGGTGGCTGATTTCGAATTTGAGATAAAAAATTACAAATTGAAAATGGCATACCCAATATGTAGACCAAAATTGCATATATTTATCGGAAACTTGGTATAATGGAGTCTTTGGGGTCTTTTACTTCGAATTTGACGTCAAAAATTACAAATTCAAAATGACAGATCACATATGGCGGATCTAATATGGAGGCAAAAATTGCAACATTTTCATATATTTATCTAAAACTTGATATAAGGGAGTTTTTGGGGTTGTTGATTTCGAATTTTACATCTGAAAAAAGATGGCACTCATATATTATCAAAATTCTGTTCTCATTTGTATAATACTTGGTAGAATGGGGTTTCCCGTGTCACTGATTTCGAGTATAATATCAAAATAGAAAAACTGA
>CAKNYM010048637.1:78503-115888 GCA_932195095.1 Andricus curvator
TTGATGACTCCTTTTTAATTATCCCCGAAAATAAAATAGATTTGATCGTTTCACTTTTTAATTCCTATCACAACAGACTACAATTTACAATCGAGAAAGAAGAAAACAATTCAATTGGATTTTTAAATTTAGAAATAATAAGATCTGAAAACAATATTATAAAAACTAATTGGTACCGCAAAAAAACTTATTCAGGAAGATATTTGAACTATTTTTCTAATTATTCCATACAGCATAAAATTGGAATTATCAAAAATCTTGTTGATTCAGCCACTCTTTTAGCAGACGTTTCTTTTCACTCAGAAAATCTGGAACTAATTAAAAAACTATTGTTCTATACTAATTATCCAACTAGTTTTATTGATAAGCACATTAACAAAAGATTAATTGAACTACAGACAAAAAATAACAACATTAACGACAATATCAATATTGACAATACTAATCAAAACTCAAAAGCAATTATCTCAATATCCTTTCTAGGCCAAATTTCACATAACATCAAAAGACTTTTAAATGAAACTGATAATATTAAAACTGTTTTTAGAGTTGATACTAAACTTGACAAATTTGTTAAATTAGGGAAAGACAGACTTGATACTTTGGACCAATGTAATGTTATATACAGAATTTCCTGTCGTTGTGGGAAAGCTTATATTGGCCAATCGAAACGTCCGCTCCGAATCAGAGTTAAAGAACATAAAAATAACATCAGATTAGATCAAAAGTCAACACTATTAACACAAGAACACCGAGGTGACTCTAGTTTCATAAAATGGAATGAGATCGAAATTTTGCATATTGAACCTAATGGATATAAACGTGATTTTGCTGAGATGGTTTTTATTAAAAAAGAAGGTGAAACTTGTATGAATTTAGTTACCGATTTAGATTATTTTAATAATTCTTATAATAACATAGTTGAATTTATAACTAAATAAAAAAAAATCTCTAAATTCATGTCAAACATCAATAGCACAAACTTAAATTATAACAAACATATAATTGAGAAAAGAACTGTTACAAAAATAATACTATAGAAATTATTACTGATGTTCACCCTTCTTACACCTAAGTATTCGGTCACCGATGTGTTGCATTGTAATTCTTAATGTGTCGTTCACAAAGTTTCCAAGATGGAGACGGGGCATACCTGCTCCGTCTTCACAAAACATTTTTTCATCTTTTTACCATAATTTTAACAATAGTTTCATTACAAGAACAAAAAATTCAAATCATTTTACAGGTATGAAATCAGTTTCTTACTCTTTCTATTAAATGTACTGTTTTGCATTTCACGTATTTCGAACCTTACCTTATTATATTTTTTCTAGCACTACCCATAAAATTTATACTTTTTTTTAAATATATGGAACTCACACATAAAGAAATTCACACGGAAGTTTTAAAACTGTTTTAAGGTATTCTCCTCTTATATTTTGATACTTTTTGTTATTAAATTATATTGCTTCGTTTTTATAATTTTAATCATTTTTTATGCAGATCTGATGAGGGAAACCAGCTGGGTTTTCGAAACGTAATCGATTCGTATTTTTTCAAATAAATGTTAACTATTAGTCTGGAAGATGTCGTTTTTATTAGGTTCTATCCTAAGTTTCTAAGTCTTATCAAAAAATGTTTGAGGGAAAAGCTATAGGTTTTTTAAAAAGCTGCACTTCTTCTCTTCAACTTTTTTACTTATCTTAGAATTTTCGACTTCTTCATTTGCGATGCATAAAACCAAAAAAAAACGAGCCCTATCAAAAAATTGTCGATATTTTGAAAAGCTTCAATGCTTCTCTTAAATGCTTTTCACATATGTGGCGTCGTTTGGCGTAAAAATAGAATATTCGATTCTTGGTTAGCATTTTCGATAGATAAAACCATAACCGTTGGTCAAGGAATGCTGATTAAGGAATTCGTTCTTTCTTTTAGGATCAAAAGAAGTGTGCTAAAGCTCGATTTGATCCGTTCATTTTTTCGAGAGTTATCACGTTTACGGACGGACATACATACAGGCGCCATCGCCAAACCTTGATTTTCGGCTTCAGGGGGTCTAAAAACGTGTAGACCCGATGAAGAACTGAGGAGTTAAATTTCGGACAATTCTAATACTGTCTCAATCATAAATGATGAGAATGTAAAAAAAATTCAAATCGATTAATGTTAAGACCTGCCCAACTCGAAAAATATACAAGAAAAATAGGTTTCTCTTATTTTTCTCTGAGAAAGCATACATTTTATCGAAAAAGGTTATAACATTTTTTTCTAGATCTCGGCGAAATGCATCTTTTTTATTTCACTTATTTTTGCATACGACTAGACGTTTCCAAAAAAAAAAAACGAAATGACGATTTAAAAATGTGGAAAATGCAATATTAAAACTAATTTTTGCCACCCCAAAGAGGCAAATTATTATTTACGTTAAGCTTAGATGCAGCCCGTCCCAACCACCCACCTTTCAAAGCGTAATGCTGTATGCTACTTCTTAGCTTAATTTATTTTTGGTATGTTTTTGTTTCCATCTTCGGCAATTCATGTCTTGATCGCAACCATGTTCTTAGGAACCCATCTAGATTTTTTCTCCACAAACGGAAGCATGAGCTTCTGTTACTGGTGTGACGCACCGTCCTATACTTTGAGTGTGAAATCTTTAAGATCGACCTAAGATCATAATCAGAAATATGGGCGAGAATCAGTGGAGCTGTGAATGTGTTGGAGTTTTTTTTCTCCTAATCTACCATGTTGTAATATTCTTCTGTGTTAAAGTTTGATTTTGATGTTTGAAAGATTCGAAACGGAAGTGGATTGATCTTTTCATTTCGGGGCCTTCCTCCTTTTTTTAGACAGGTTTCCCTCAACCTGCTGTTGGTATGGTTCTTTAATTGCTAGTTGTTTGTTTTTATCATATTCTCTTACTTTCAGTATTATTTAGAATCCCTTTTCTCTCATGGATAGCGTATCATCACATATTATAGCCAGTAAAATCGTTTCAGGGTGTGTGCAGAAACTATTTCTTTCAATGACTTCGTATACCGGCATCCTTCAGTGATCCGAAAGGTATTTTGAACGATCATTTCCCAAGCGTGCTTTACAGCAAACGGTATTGTTGGCTTACTCTTTATTATAAACCAGAATAGTGCGTAAACTCTAAGAATGATTACCAGTTGTTAACCAACGTGCGTGATTCAGTTTGCCAGGATGAAGAGCTGCGAAAGACAATAGGGACAAATAGGCAAAAAAAAAGACAAATAGGCAAGCCAAAATGCTAAATTAAAAAAAAAAACTTATTCTTCTCAAAAATGAATTGCCTCATTTTAATCCATAAATACTAGAATTAGATCTTTTTACGATAATTAGGACCGCTATGCTATGTTTTAGGACCTATACATCTGTTTTGAATCAACTGTATATTCAGAGGGAAAAATTGGCTAATTTTAATATTTTTTGTGTAAATCGAGTTTTTTGCATTCGAATACACTCTGAGTACAGATTAGATTCAAAACAAGAGTAGGCCCTAAGTATATGACAAATATGTATTTCTAGAATTTATGGAGTAAAATGAGGCAATTCCATTTTGAGGTTAAGGCCTGGTTCCAACGCCCTTAACATAAAAAAATACATATTAATACTCATGTACTTGGAGGAATTTTTTTAATGTAGTGTTTTTTGTGGGTAAACATTTACTATAAACAAATATTATCTAATAAGATGGTTTGAATTAAACACTAGAGGGGCCTTAGTCCTAGTGGCCCTAGTGTTTATAATAAATGTGTAAAAAAATTTAAAAAATTGTTAAATACTGGTTCAATGTAACTAAATGTAATGCAGAACGTGTTTAGTAATACTTTCCTGTGAAGAAACGGTGCTTTTAGGTTGAGAAAGGGCTAAATTGTTAATTTTTTTATACAAAATATTCATCCAAGTAATGTTCTTAAATGCTGGTTTAATTTACCTAAGAATCATGCACGAGAAGTTTATTATTACTTTTTTTCAACAAAAAAAAACTAGTTTGATCAAAAAAAAAAATTATTACAATATGCATTTGCTTCTAAAAATTATAGGGGATGGGTGCTTGTGGAGCGTTGTTTGAAGGGAGTCTTCCGTTTTATTCGCGTTATTAATAAGAAGAATACATGAAGTAAGTTTTAAAGAAACAAAAAAATCTAAATTTTCGATAGAAAAATCTCGAAAACGATAAGAGAGCGACACTTTTTTCGGCCAAATTCGTGTTCAGCATCAAAAAATGCATAATATATGTGAGTTTTAACAAAAACGAAGGAGGTCGACCTTTTATGCAGTTTTACCTAAAAAAAAAAAAAAGAATAAACGCGCTAAGAAATCTGTCAACTGTTTCGCTTTTTTTTTAAATTCGGAAGTTGCCAATAAGGCCATTAAAATCAACCTTCGTTTTTGTTCTCTGATTGGAAGAAGCGATTCGACAACTCAAGGTCCTCGTAAGACTTAAAATATTACTGATTTATTTTTTAATTTTCTTCGAAATAACGTATTCAAACCACATTTTCTTTCACCAATGTAGAGAGTAGGCAATTGATGTGAAAAACGCAATTGTTATACATCATGCAACGACCCTATTGCTAAATGGCAGCTAAAAAAAACACGTAACTAATGAATATCGATGTACTTTCACCTATTTGAATCTCTTCAAAATCGGTGATCCACGAAGATGGTCCTCTCCTTGTCAGTACAGGGCATCTAGAGTTACAAACTTTGCAAATTTTTTCTCGAAAATAACAATAAAAACAACTTTTATGTTATAATGTGAATTTAGGAAGGCTTAAAATATTAATATTAATAAAAAATCGGCGACTTACATGTTGAAAAGAAAAATAAAACTTTTTTTTTAAATTGCAATCTTACAATTTGAACATGCCCGATTGAAATGAATTGATTTCCAGTGCCGAAATGCACAAGAACTCCAATATAAGGCCGACCGATTCAGTTATTCCTAGAACTGCTGGCCCACGCAGTTTCTCAGCGCACAAGCAGTGTCAACAATGCGTCGCCACCACGCACTATTCGTCCAACGACGAATTTAGTGCCACGACCACTGCGAGGAGGAATGGATCTGACCAGCCGAATTCCTGGCTCCCCCCATCATCGCTACCATAGCCTTCGCGTCATATTTCGTCTGCTCGAGTGTTCTCTCTAGCTAACAAGGGGACCCTTAGGTACGGTTTTTTTTGTTTTAATTGATACTCTCCTCAGTGAAAGGTACGTACCAGAGGTTTTCTGAGAAAAATCAAGACGACGCAATTTTGAACCATTTTCGAGAAGAACGCATTTTAAAAATTGCGAACGGATGGTCATCGAGTCGGTGTAAAAGTATTGTGAAGCATCGGTATCTCCCTGGTAGAGCGCTCGGCTGATAGCCGCAAGGTTGCGCGTTCGATTCTCGCTAACCGTACTTTTTAAAACAAAATTTTATTCATAAAAATTCTTGTTTATTCCATTTTTGAATAACATTTAATAAAATTATACCATTTAATGATTATTCATTCCTTATTTTCAATAAAAACTCTGTTTATCGTATTTTTATTATCACTCGTTTGGACAATTGTGCATTTTATTAAAACTCTTTATTCTTCAATAGTTTCTAGTATTCATGTTTTTAAATTAAGGTAGGAATCTATTAAATGAGTCACTGCATCCACTGGTATTTCGTATTTATTATTGAAATTTTTATTTGAAACATTTTGTTCCTACTTTAATTAAAAAATTTAAATACTAGAAACTATTGAAGAATAAAGAATTTAATAAAATGCACAATTGTCGCAACGGGTGATAATAAAAATACCATAAACAGAGTTTTTATTGAAAATTAGAAATAAATAATCATTAACTGGTATAACTTCATTAAATGTTATTCAAACATGGAATAAATAAGCATTTTGATAGATAAAAAAAATAATAAAAAGTACGGATACCGAGAATTGAACGCGCAACCTAGCAGCTATCAGCCTAGCGCTCTATCAGGGAGCTACCGAAGCTTCGAAATACTGTTACACTGGCTCGATGACAATGCGTTCGCAATTTTTAAAATGCATTTTTCTCGAAAATGGGACAAAATTGGGTCTTCTTGATTTATCTCAGAAAACCTCTGGTACGTACCTTTCATTGAGGAGAGTATCAATTCAAACAAACAAAAAAGCGCACCTAAAGGTCCCCTTGTAAGTTATTCTTGCTGATTTCGATCGCATTCCTAATAGTACCTTATCAGTCCTGCGATAGAATTTATATGATGGCATATGAAAATTTGTGTATGTACACTACCGACAGAAAGTTTGGGTACATTTTCTTTAACCGTTTGAAAATTCATACATCACTTCAGAGACGAGTATCTGTGCAAAAACTAAATCTACGACTTTCTAAGTAGAATAATTTGAAATATCAGAAAATGTCGCGTTGAATCAGCCTACGTTGAAATTATTTTAATGAACGGGTCAAAAATATTTATTTTTAAATTTAAAAGTTTTTTTCAGCTAAATGAACATTTTGAAGTCTCGAGTTCAACTCTTTGCCAAATCTATAAAAGTGTTCCTAAAAATGATAAAAAATCATAAAATTAAGAAAAATTCCTACTCTTTAAATCTAAATCTAGAGCACGATTAAATATTATGTAAGTGCTGAGTATCCACCACGGAGTAATAATAAGGAGACCGGTCATGCTGTAGAAGCCGCCTCGAGTTTTGACTGCGGTAACTGCACCTTTACTGCCAGGTTCAGCCGTGAGAATGCGATCTGACTATCTTTTTTTCTCCAGTTGCCGTAGTCAAAACGCATGTATGGTGATCGGCCTCATTATTACTCCGTGGTATCCATACAAAATATTTACTCGTGCAATGTCATTTTTGGGAGCCAAAAGTCAGATTCATTGTTAGCTTTCATTTTTTGTATAGGGTACAACTTCAGATTCCTTTATATTCCATTGTATATATAATTGAATCTGAAGTTATACCTCATAAAAAAATGAAGGTTAACGACGAATCTCGGAGTTTTGGCTCCCAATAATTAATATTGCACGAGTGAATATTTTGTATGGATACTCACCAATTATATAATATTTAATCGAGCTCTTTGTTTAGATTTAAAGAGTAGGATTTCTTCTTGATTTTATCATTTTTCAAAATTTTTAGGAACGTTTTTATAGATTCAGCAAAGAGTTGAACCTCAGACTTCAAAATGTTTATTTTTCTAAAAAGTAGTATAAATTTATCTATAAAGATGTTAATTAGTAACAATTATTATTTACTTACATATTTTCACTAAAGAAAGCAGGTTTACTAACCTTGAACTATTAACACATTATTGTAGTTAACAGTGAAAAATAAATAATTACCATACTAACCCTTAGTCTGATATTTTATTGCCCTGTTATAATTTATAATTAAACATAATAATCCAAATTAATTGTTCAAGATACACAATATATATTAAAGGAAAATAATATATACGTAAAAGAATCGGGGAGCTTTTTTATCGTGAGTGGTTTAAAATATTTCCTAGCATGTGTAGGCATTTCAGCAATACATCAGAAGGAAAAGCGACTGCGCATGTGTGGCACACAGGCTGTAAGAATTTTATCCGAGAACAGGGATGAATTAAATAGGAGTTAACTGTTATAAAATAATTGATTAAAATCCGCGAAAAATTGGGAAAAGTTTTTTGACCTCCCTAGTGCACGTGCAGAACAGCGAATGAGTTCACTTTTTCGGCTGTTGCTAAGAGTCAATTTCAGACAAAATTCAGGCAGAGAATTATTATATTAAATATATTATTTTAATTGAATTTGAAATAATTTTTGATGTGAAACTAAATTTATTATTAAATTAATTTATTTTAGTATTATAGTACTTTTATTTAGTATTATAAAAGAAAAAAAGTATTGAAGTAAAATGCAACTAAAGTTATTGATTCTGCATTGCTTAAATCTTCAATTAAATGTGTGTGTTTCTCCTTGTGAGTGATATGGGGACGGCGACTGACACTTGTGGCCGCTAGGATCGCTAGTGCGCGTGGAGATACACAAGATGACTGTTCCAACCAGCCCTCTGCATCGCCCCCACTCTTTCTGTTCTCTTAGCATCCGGAGGGGTATCGTAGTTCAAATAAATCCAACAGATGGCGGTCAGATCAGGTAATGTTAAGAGTGAATTATTTATGGTGTTATTGAAAGTTTGTGAGAATTATTAGTGCGAAATCATGGGATTAAGATGTGTAGCTCCGCGGGGATGTACGCCAGGCTATGACAGCAATTCGGAGCAGTGTCACTTATTTATTGTGCCAAAAGATCCCAAAAAAATTAAACTGTGGTAACAGGCTATAAGGAGAGATGCCATTACTCTACGATATAGACATGCAGTTTGTGAAAAGCACTTTTGGAAAAGTGACATAATTTGGAAGGCAGAAGTTAAGGGCATGTGACACAGTCAAATACCTACATTACCGACCTCACTTTTTCAATTTTCCTAATTTTTTTTTGAATCTAAGAACTTTTTTTGTAAATAAAATATCGGGCTGAAACTTTGGAAAATGTATGATAAGACAATAAACTACGTTTGCGTACTTTATTCGAGGAGGAATTTCGCAAAAAATTATTTTCGAAGAAATTAAAACTGGGTGCATTTTTTGAACCTAAATACTCTTTTTATAAGCAAAATATCGGCTTCAAACTTTGAGAAATGCAAGAGCCGACAGTAAAGTACGTTTATGTACATCATTTGAGTATAAAAGATGCAAAAAGAAAAATTCCAACTAAATGTCAACTCCGGTATTCGCGATGGGTACGAAAATGCAAAGTCTGGCGGCCACTAATCGAGGCTAATGCGGAAATAGCTGGCTCGTCTACATCTCAAATATGGGGTCCACGCTTTCAAAGATTGATGATGCGGTGTTCTTACAATAATATTTTTTAAAAGTTGTGCCCAGCATAGAAGTTGAGTGAAATATGTTGTTTCAATGTTGAATTATGTAAGATTGAAATCGTTATTAGCTTCGTTTAGTGGCCGCCAGACTTCGCATTTTCGTGTTCACAGCGAATACCGACCGAACTGGCAACCGTTGTTTACGTTTAATTTAAAAATAATAATTTTCAGTTTTGAAGATTTCAAAATGTGTGGGAAAAAATATGGAAGACTTTAAGACAATTGTTTTAATTTTTCAGGATTTAACAACATTTTAGCTAAACTCAATTTTGCAGGGCGTCAAGTGAATGAAACATATATTCTTAAGATTCACGGTAAAATTTCAAATAATTTTTTTTTTTATGAATTCTAAGAGCAAATTGAAAAAAGATTACAAAATTTGTTAAATTATTTCCTAAAATTTTGAAAAAGAGTGTAAAAGATTTTAAAGCAGAATTTTGCCATAATAAACAATTTTATACAAAATCTGAGTAAATTTAAGATATACCTAGAAGTTTTAAAACGATTCAAAAGTAGAGCGAAGTAAAAATGAAAAAATGAATTGAATCCTTTGAGCTGCGGGATAACAACTTGTGGCCCGACATCCAAAACAAGTAAAGAAAAAAATTTTGAAATCGGCTAATATCTTCTGTTCTTTTTTTTTTTAATTTACAATAAAAATTTTTTGAAATTAAAAACAAATGTGCCTTATTCAAAATTTTTTGAAAATGTACAAAAACATGTTTTTTCGATTGAATCGAACCTGAAATTTCTTCAACTTGAACCAAAGAAACATGTTATTATTTTGTATTCATGGGAAACATTTTTTTTCGTGGTGTATATATAACGATCCAAAATCGCACAAAAAATGAAATTCCAAAAATCCTAAATTACGACAGATGTTTTTTTTCGAAAAAGCAAATGATAAAATGTTTCTTTGGTTCCAGCTTAATAAATTTCAATCTCGACATAGTCGATTTTTTTTTAATGTGTGCATAGGACTCAATCCAAAAAAAGCATGTTTGTACACATTTTCAAAAAAAATGTTACTGCGCAAAAAATTTATTTTTTAATTTCGTAATTTTTTATTATTGTTCACTAGTAAAAGCTGTTAATATAACAAATTCATCATAATCTTTGAACCAATAGGAAATATTTTGAATTTAAAATCGTTAAATTTTACATTGTAGTTGATGAATTTGGAATATTCCATTTTTCAATTTGGTAGGTATATAAAGTGTTCACCTTCTAATACTTATTTAAAAAGTCCTATATATTTTGTAATTTTATGAGGGTTTAGAATAGGTTTAGAGTTTTCGAAAATAAATTACTTAGAAAAATCTATGGTCCAAAGAGGGACGAAGAGACTGGTAAATGGAGAAAACTGCATAATGATGAGCTACATGCTCTCTACGGGTCAGAAAATATTAATAGAGTTATGAAAGCGCGTAAATTAAGATGGGCGGGGCATGTAGCAGGAATGGGCAATGAAAGAACAGTGGCGCAAGTTTTAAGAGGGAAACCGACTGGTAAGAGACCTCTAGTCAGGCCGAGAAACAGATGGGAGAAAAATGTAAGGGATGATCTAAAAGAACTAGGACATGATTACTTAAACTGGATGGAGGATGCATAGGATAGAGATGCGTGGCGGTTTTGGGTAGATGAGGCAATGAACTTTCGAGTTCGAATTGCTAATCGATAATAATAATAATGATTAATTAAATAATATCAATAAATGTTTAAAATTTGTAACAATTACAATTGTTTATAAAATTAATTAATTACATTAGCAAAATCAACAATAGAAAAATATGAATACAATTCAAACTGTTTTCAAAATACTCACCTTTATATTCAATTTTCCTAATAATAAATTACATGTTTTCATGATTTTTTTTTATTATTAATTACAGCTGCGCTTATTGTTACTGAAAACTATATTCTTTTATTTTTATAAAAAGTATCATGTCTTAAATGAATTTCAGTATTTTTGCTATACATAATAATGCAAAAACAGGGTTACCTGATCTGAGCGCCATCTATTGGATTTATTTGAACTACGATACCCCTCTGGATGCTAAGAGAACAACTACCTCATACACATACACGGGCGATGCATAGGGCTGGTTCCAACGGTGGTAACGTCTGCTACTCGAATTATATCAGTCCTTTCTAACGCAGCGTTGAGGTATTAACTTAAAGCACTATTTTCGAAATGCCAGGTGTGCATGCGGCAATTGGGTGTAAAAATAAAGAAGCAAATCGCTTTCCAAATAACAAAAAAACTAAGGAAACTCTAGACAATGCCTTGTGCCTGCGTACAAGATATATCTCCACTCACGGTGCTGCCCTCTAAGCTGAGCTTAACAAGTCGCCGTCCCCATTCAAATTGACAAGGTTGGGGGGAGCCAGGAATTCGGCTGATCAGATCCATTCGTCTGCGAGGCAACCCCCGAAACTGGCATTATATTGGAGTTTTTGTGTAGTCATAAAAACAGCCGTTTATATTACTTTTGCGATCGAAAGACTATAACTATAACTCCTACAAGGACCATAAAAATTTTTTAATCTTGTAGTAACTTACATTCAACAAAATTTTATATTTTACTTCACACCCAAACCCCAAATAACTCATAGAACAAAGAAACGTAAATTCAAAAATCACGATTCAGTTTCAGAGAATACTTACTTATGATTGTTTCTTACCACAATTTGTTTATACTTTTTTCAGAATTATTATTGTTTATGTTATATTTAAATCGTGCTCAAAAAAAAGCAACATAACCTTAACACTGGACCACCACAGAATGAAAAAGAGGTCGACGCATGTTTCGCCCACGGAGCAGGGTGCCAATGCGTAGCAGCGTAGAGGGAAGATAGCATGATCCAATTCACACCAGGTCTAGCCACGCGCAAGTAAAAAAAATTGCAGCCAATCAGCAACGATACCAGCTACACCGCCATATTGAATAAATGTACAGCTGGCGGCTGTGTTGAATGGTAACCAACATGGCCGCGGAGCTGGTATGCGCGATTTGGACGAAAATGGGACGTTGTTTGGCTAGACCATGAATTGGATCATGGAAGATAGTACATGATCCAAGGATCCTGATGATCCAACAAACTATGGTCTCGCCACGCGCAAGTCAAAAAAGTCAACCAATCAGACGGCTCCGTCTTCTTCGACCCGTCGTCCCTTCCATCTTGGACGGGGGATGGGGTTCGGGCGGCGGATTTGAAGCGACTGGGGAATACGAATGTGATAGTAAGAAGTTGAAATAAAAAATTGCACTATTGGGACGGCGATTTGTCAAGCTCAGCATTATCTACAGTTTCCTTAGTTTTTTGTTATTTGGAAAGCGATTTGCTTCTTTATTTTTACACCCAATTGCCGCATGCACACCTGGCATTTCGAAAATAGTGCTTTAAGCTAACACCTCAACGCTGCGTTAGGAAAGACTGATATAATTCGAATAGCAGACGTTACCACGTTTGGAACCGTCATCTTGTGTATCTCCACGTACACTGGCGACCCTAGCGGCCACAATTGTAAGTCGCCGTCCCCATACAAAATAATTTTCCATGCATCGAATTAAAAAATTGGAATAATTTATGATTAAGCAGGAAATAAGAGTTAGGTATGTAATATTTATTAAAGAACTTCTAAAGTTTTAAAGCATGTTTGAAAGTATATTGTAATAAAGATATGAATCATTTACGAAAGATTGTATAGTCCATTTTCGCTACGTTTCCTGACTATAAATTTATTTAAAATAATTCATTGAAGGTAATGTACAGGAAACTTTGTACAAAATATTCAAACTAGCACATTTATTCTTATTATAGTATAGTATAATTGAATATAATAAATTGTTAAATGAATTTAATAAATTTATATCATTTAATAAAATTATATAATTTTAATATAGTAGGGTAACTAGCTGCAGCTGCGTGTGAAAAAAGTCAGTCATGACACGAATTAATGTTAATATTTCGCATTTTGTACAATGCTAGGGATATAACAAATCTTGTGAAACAACAATTCGAATCCAAGTAGGAATTATAAAAAATGATATACATATGTAACACTAATAGTAATAATAATAAAGATTAATGGTAGCTCTAAGAAAGCATCCAGAGGCGACAGTTGACACCTCCAACGCTCGCGGCCACTGTGTATGGATAACAGCGGTAAAATACGAACTCCAAACTATACCATGCTCACAATTTTGTTCCTGCAACATCATCGCAGAAGATTTCAGACATCGTATTAAATTAACTTATAACATCCTCATGTCATAAGTCACTTGACATTGTCCGTGGTTATGATGAAAACCCGGGTTCAAAAATCCCGAGAACAAGTTGAACAAACAAAAAAGATTAATAACTTATAATAATAAAAAATCTGCCCGCTACGCGGGCACATTCTCGTCGCGCGCTCTGCGCGCGGCTCGCTTCACTCGCAAGTTTGAGCGCGCCTAGGGCGCGCGACTGTTCTCGACTGCTCGGTCTTTGTATTTCCCCCACACTTGCGCACAGACCTTTTAAAATTAAAGGTCAAATAACCGACAACTGTAATTTGGTGATTTTGAATTCTCTTTTGTTAAAGCTCCTTCGGTTTTAACGAACACATTCTCATCACGTATCTCGTGCTTTGCACTCGATTTTGTCAAAAATGCAAACTTTTCTACATTATGTTCAACACTATCATATCAAACATACGTATTTTCATCGTCTTGTTTTTATAATTAAAACAAAATTGCACATCCTATACAAAAAAAGGTTGTTATTATACATTTTATTGCAACTCGTGTGGTTTTTCCAAAAACTTAATTTTTATTCTTGTTTTTTACGATTGAAAAAAAATCTACTCGCCCTTTGTAAAAATTATAAATAACGCAAACGTAGATCCTCTTTAAGTAAACAACTTTCGCCTATTAATTTTTTTTCATAGCTTGTGTCGTTTGTCCAAAAATTAAATTTTATATTTTTAATGTTATTTTTTACGAATAAAAAAAAAACTAAGCGTCCTATTAAAAAGTGATTAATGACAAATTTTTAGATCTTTTTTGGTGCACAATTTTTGGCTTCTTATATTTTTTTGTATCTTGCATATTTTTGAAGTCCTATGACGATCAAATTTTGAATTTTTGATTTTTTGAAAATATTCAAAAAGTTGTTATGATAATCGTGTAGTACTTTCAAAAGCAACGTTTTCTTTTCTTGAATTTGACTCTGATAATTTTATTTTTATCGGAAAATGTCATATGGATAAATTGTTCGAATTCCTGAGTACTATGAATAGTCGTGCATAGAATTTTTAAATCTTGAAAAAATGGCCCCAAAAATTTTCAAAATTTTCTCACTTTTTAATTTTGATCCGAAATAGCTGGTTAACGAACTTGTTCTTTCTTTTTAGGCCTTAAAGAAGTGTGCCAAAGCACAATCCAATCTCACTATTTTTTCTAAAGTTATCGTGCCTACAGTCTACAGGCAGACTACAGACAGAATGACACCTTCGTAAAAATCGTTTTTTTCTGACTCAGGGGGTCTCAAAACGTGGAGATTTAATGAAAACCGACTAAGTCAAATTTGACATAAAACCAATACCTTCTCATTATGATGAGAATGTAGAAACTCTAAAATGACTTCTTGAAATAAGAGATGTTCCTATAGAGGAGGTTGCAAATGTGGGATTTTAGCTAACAAGGCATTTTTCCATTTTTAGTTTACACAACTGGAAAATTTTGTTATATACAGTTTTTGGTATTAGGAATTTAAAAATTCAAATAAAGTAAATATAGCTATTATTTAAGTTCCAATATTTGAAGAGGAGAAAAAACTAATATTTTAAGGTTAACTTCGAGTGATCAACCGCATTGATTTTTTCATTATAAGATTACAGTATGACATAAGATTACAAAAAATTACATGAGATTACATATGATTACATGAGATCACACATGATTCTAGGTTTACTCGGGATTACATGAGATCTAAAAAAATTAAAAGAGATCACACAAGATTAAACGTGATTAAAATTGAAAAACGCCACTGAAAAAAGATATATCAAAATGACGAATTTATTTACTACTAATTCACGACTACCACTAATTGATTTAAAGAATGGTTGAATTTTAATGAATTATTACTTATTTTTTAGGAGAATACATTTCCTACAACTTTACTGTTTCCAAATTTAAAAATAAGTCAATAATCTTCAAATATATTTATTTATATTTATTCATTCAACGATATCGGCTATAGAAAGATTTACTTTCAACATTGAAAACAATAGAGTTGGAAAAAATATTTTTCCTACAAAAAGAAGTTATCATTTATTATAATTGAAGCATTTTTCAAAAATTCCTAAGAAGTGATAGTAAGCAAAAATTCAATTGCAAATGAATGTTTTTCAAGTCTTATAATTTTTTTATTTAGGAATAGTGTTTTTTTCTTTAAAATGGTATCATTGATAATATTATTTTGATTCTTAAAATCATAGAGAAACTATTTTTTCCATAGATCTGTTTTTTATTGGCGCAGCTACCTTTAGTTCTATACTTACTCGATTGAACAAACAATTGAGTGAATTATTTATTTTTTTATTTTACGAAAGTAAAAATTGTTAGTTGCATATTTGTAAATATTCTTTTTTGTCGTAAAATTCAAATATCATTAAAAACTTAATGTTATTACTTAAGGCAAGTTTTTGGAAATTCCCAAAGTTGCTTCAATAACTTTTACCACACCTTCTTTCAATACTTCTTTTTCTCAGCAACGAAGTATATTTTCACAATTTTATGCAGCATTTAAAGAAATATATTATCTAATATTCATGCAACTACCCCATATTATTATTATTATTATACCATTAAGCCATTTCCCTTTCGGGGTAGGCGTGACTTGCTCGGTTGGAAAATAGTATTGGGTATATGGGTGTATTGGTATAGAGTATATAGGTACAAGTTAGATAGGTATATAGGTGTAAAGTAGATAGGTATATAGGTGTTAGGTATATATGTTTTAGATTGATCTGGAATTCTCGTGTCATTTATTCAAATGACACGTTTATTCCGCAATACTGCTCCGACCCAGGTTGCTGATCAATCTCTCTAGCGATCACCCCACGTGAAGAGCCTCACAAAATTGTTATGTATGGTTCCCCACTTGGGCCCATTAGAATCCAAGGTCTTTGTTTCAGGCTTCATTCATTCTATTGTCACTCTGTTTACAAACTATTTGTCGCCACACTTTTCTGTCCTGGCATACTACTCTAGCTTCCTTCACGTCCATGCATTTTTTCATGCAAGCTCTTGTGTTTCTATGGCTTCTTACGTCTCTTCGGATTAATGTCTCATTTACCGATTCTAACCATTCTTTCGGCGGTCTACCTCTAGGCATTCTGCCATTTACTTTACCTTTGTACACTTGTTTGGTCAGTCGCTCATCTTTCATTCTTTCAAGATGACCGAACCATCTTAACTGATTTCTTTCCCATGTGTCAACTATTGTCTCTTTTGCACCACATTCTTTGAGGATTGTCTCGTTTCGGACTTTATCCATCAGTGTTTTCCCGCATATTATGCGCAGAGATCTCATGCCGATCGCGTTAATTTTACTTCTGTCCTTTTCTTGACATGTCCATGTTTCGCTACCGTATAGTACAGTCGGTACGAATATAGAATTATGTATGGCCATTTTAGCTTTTTTTGATATGTTTTTATTTGTTAGGATGGACCCTGCTCTACCGATAACCTGCTTACCCTTATTTATGCGCCTATCTAACTCCCCATCTATTTTTCCGTCGCTAGTCAATAGACTACCTAGATATACGTACTTGTCAACTTGTTCTAATCTCTCATCATTTAGGACAATGTTGCACATTGTTTTCTCACTCTTTCCCTCAAACACCATGATTTTTGTTTTATTTACGTTAATTTTGAGTCCCATGTCCTTCATGCTTGTATGAAGTTTATTCAACATTCTTTGCAAGTCCTCGACTGATTCTGCCATAACAATCTTGTCATCTGCGAAAGCTAACCCACGTACCTTAACTGTTTGGAGATCTACACCTTCTTCGTCGAAGAGTGCAGTTCTTAGACACTTATCCATGAATATGATAAATAGCCACGAGGACATAACGCATCCTTGTTTCACGCCTTGCGTAATATCGAACCAGTCACTCAGTTTCCCGTTTACCCTTACGCTCGCTTTACTAACTGTATATATTGTTTTTATTGCTTGCAGGAGCCCTCCATTTACTCCGTACTCTTTAAGAACTTCCCAAAGTTTACTTCTATTTACCGTGTCAAATGCTTTTTCTAGGTCAATAAATGCACAGAAAACTTTCTTTCCTACTCTCAAGCTTTTTCTGTGATCTGTCTTAGGCTAAATATCTGATCTGTACATGATCTTCCTGGCATAAATCCACTTTGGACTTCCCATATTTTTTCTTCTGTGATTTCCATTACCCTACGAATAAGTATTTTTGAGTATATTTTACTTACCGTACTTAGTAGGCTGATACCTCTGTAATTGCTGCAGTTGCTTTTGTCTCCCTTTCTTTTGTATATTGGTACGATAATCGCTTTTCTCCAATCGTCTGGGACTTTTCCTGTCTCGATACACAAATTTATCAATTCGCACAACCTGTGAGGCATGTACTCGCCACCGTATTTAAGCATTTCAGCGCTAATACTGTCTGCACCAGCAGCCTTACCGTTTTTCAAGTTCTTTATTATGTCTCTGACCTCAGTGACACAGACTTTTTCAATTGGGTTTTCTAATGCATTATGTTCTATGTCGCAGTTTTGTTGTCCTATATCTTCACCTTCTAATAGTTCTTTAAAAGAGTCTTTTAAAGCGTCTACTGGGGCGTAGCACGCTATGATAAATAACCTTCTGATTGTTACCTTCATTCTAGCCCACAACAATCTGGGAGATACAAAATCATGATCTTTGAGATGCTGTCTTGCTTTTTTATTCATAATTAAACCGACCCCTTGACTACGATTTGATTCACTACCTACTCCTGACCATATTTCAAAACCGCCTTTCAACACCCCATTTTCTATGTTTCTACTTTCGCAACCCTTTTTCTTCGTCTCAGGTACACATAAAATATCTAGTTTCCTTGCATGCATAGTTTCTCGTAGTTCTCTTACTTTAAGGTCATTCACTCCTCTAGCATTCCAGACACCCAGTCTCTATTCATCGCCTGAAACTCGACCTTTACGTTTACCGTGTGTATGCATTTCGTCAATCCAAGTTTCAGTCCATTCCGAGGCTACTTTATTGTTTGTATTATTCATGTTTAGATTGTACACCCAACTATCACCTTGATGCGCGAAATTTGTTTTGCGAGCCGAAATCATGTCCAAGTTAAGTGATTATTCGTCGTACGGTGGATAGTCTATCTGTAACGTCAGTCCCACCAATACTTCTGTTACTGTGTGTGTGTGTGTGGGGGGGGGGGTGAGGACAGAGGAAGGAAACCGAGAGTCTCAATTGGTTGGTGATTTATGCTGAGAAGGTTACCAGCCTTCAGCAGCGTTGTATTTGATAGGAGTTAATATGTGCCCAAAGCCGAATCCTGGCCTACCTCTAAAACAGGAGCCAATAAGTATTTTTTTTTAACATGCTAATTTGAAAAAGTGTTATATATAGATATAGATGAAATTTGCTCCTGGTTGAAATATGAAAATAGTTATAATAATTGAACTGCAATATTATAAGTTTTAGGGAGAATTTAAGATGCATTTAGGAGTCTTTGAAAATGACGCGTCAATGCAATATTATAATTTTTAATCCCTGGCAATTTGCGAAAAGCTTTAACATGTGAGGATTTCTTGAAAATTTTGAAATTCCTTCGAAACCATCAAAATCAATTGAAAATTCCTACTAATGGAGAACGTCGCAATAGAAGTTAAAAGTTCGGAAATTGAGTGATTTAGAAAGATTTTTTTTTTTGGGAATAATCTCGGATAGGTTAAAAAACCGTATGAAATACCGTCATTTCCCTGATTTATCGCGTGAAAATTCTTTGAAAAGGGAGCAAAATATTATTACAATAAACTCAGGGAAAAACCATAAAATTAATTCCTGGAATTTGTCAAAAAGAAGCCCTACCCCTTCATGTCAGGATTTTCAAGAAAGAAAAGATTTGAAATTTCTTTCAAACCATTAAAATCAATTGGAAATTCCTTCGCATACCTAATTCTTTAAAATTCGATAAAGAACCATATATAAACATATATATCAAATTTTCTCCTGCTTGAAATATTGAAATACTTATAACAATTGAACTGAAATATCACAAGTTTAAGGGAAACTTAAAATGCATTTAGGAATCTTTGAAAACAGCGCGTCAAGTGAAACATCATCAGTTTAATTTTTGAGTTTTTAACCGCTTTGAAGTATCTTTAGAGTTTACCCCCCCCCCCCCATTTGATAATTACATAGTGAAGAATAATAAAAGGAAAATACTCAAACAAAGATAGAAGAACTTGAAACGAACAAATACATTCGACATTAAAAATAAATAATTATAAAATACTTTTTAAGGACAATATGATTCTTATTTTCATTACAGTCATGAATATTAGGACGTTAGAATGTACTTTTACTACACTTACCTTTTCATTTAAATCTCGTAAACCTTCTTCAAATATTCACTATTCAAACCTTGCCTTTCTCTGTAAATGATTCACTAATTAAGCGCACAATAAAAAGCACATGATCAAATACTGGATATTAAATACGTAGGGAAATTTAAAATGATTTACCGTCCTAGACGGCAAACACAACTTTGAATTTAATTGGTAGTTGGCTTTGCGTTCTTTTCGCGTAATGCAGCGAGTCTGCCTCATTAGAAATGGATTCGTTCTATATTTTAAATTTTCTCAAATTTTAAAGCAAGAAACAAAACAAAGAAGACGCAAACTTAACGGATGAAGTGGACGACCAAGATATGGAAGAGGAAATTGAAGGAGAATCCGAAGAAGACGAACGTGAAGAAGATCCAAGTTAAGGAAAATGGTCCTTTAAAAAAATGTGTTTTTATTTCTATTTTAGATCTTAGTTATTTTTAAATAAAGATTAAAATTTTTCATGTTTCGTTAGACATTCGAACTTTTTGACCACGTTTTCTTCAAAATTGTGACGTAATAGAGATTTTTTTAAACAGATTTGTAATGGTTCGACATGAATATTCAAAACACATTTAGGGCCATATTCCGACAATATTCCCTAAGAACATTCATGCTACATTACACGGCAATATTCCCAACCTAGGACATTTCAATGTTCCTGAAAAGTGGATGCAATATTCCACGGAAATATTCCCAATGTTCCAATGGAATATTCCTGGAATATGAATGGAATATAGTGTGCAGCGGGCGATTGCATGCAGAAAGTCCACAAGAGTGAAAGAGATGGAGAACAGCCTGTCTCTGTCACTCTGGTGAACTTTCTGCATGTAATCTGCAATCGTGTGAAAGCACCCTTATGATTACTCCGTTCGACCGTAGACGCGTAGAGGGAAGATGGTTGGCGTTTACGACAATTCGCTCTGAGCTCGAAGGCATGATCCAACCCACTCATGGTCTAGCCGAAAAACGTTCCATTTTCGTCCAACTCACGCATACCAGCTCCACGGCCATCTTGGTTACCATCCAACACATCCGCCAGCCGTACATCTATTGAATATGGCGGTGTAGCTGGTATCGTTGCTGATTGGCTGCCATTTTTTTTACTTGCGCGTGGCTAGACCTGGTGTGAATTGGATCATGCTCGAAGGGTTGCTCAACCTCTTTTTAGGATATAATCTGACGACCATGCAGTCTCATAAATTTGATTGGTTGAAATTGAATATATACTTCTGCAAAATGTCATAGTGTGAAATTAGCCGTGAATTTCAATGGTAATTTCAGAATGGTTGCGTTTTGTTTTTCGTTTTCTTACAAAGAATGTGTCGAAAAACATGTTTCTGCCAATTCCTGCTCTGAAAACGTGCTCTGGCTTTTTTAACAGAACGAAATCACAGAGCAGTGGTGTAAAAGTGATTTTACACCTATGCATGCATTTCCAAGCGTACTAGGTTTATCAGAGGTTGGAATGACTGCTTGTAAATGCAGGCGTAGGCACGTGCATGCATGCACAGGTGTAAAAGCACCTTCAGAAACCGGATATCTCTGGCATGGCACTACTGCGCATGACAGAGATATCCGCGTTCTGACACCACTGTCACAGAGCGATGAATGAAGGTGCAGTCCCATGTGGGCAGAAAACGGCGGCGTAAAACAGAAACTTATGAGTGTGAATGAGACGGACAGATCTCTTTGTCTCTTTCACTCTCATGAGTTTCTGTTTTACGCCGACGTTTTCTGCCCACATGGGACGTCACCTTGAAGTAGTGGAGCGAAAATTTTTTTTGAAAATGGTCGCAATAGAAGAAAATGTCGAGATGTTGAATCAATTGCTAATCTTTTAACTAAATTACATTCACTGATCTCGATACTTGCCGGTTTTCTTTTGCTTTAACCGTTTTGACAATACTAAGCTATTGGTGCACGGCGGTACTGCGCGTGAGATGGGGGGGGGGGGGGCAACTCCATCTTTGATTCTTAATCCGCATTCATACATCACGAAAATGAAAATGGAGAAAATGGTTGAGCACGCCCTCGAGCTCAGAGCGAATTTTCGTAAACGCCAAGTGGCGTTTACGATAAGGCGCTTTCGGACGATGGCAGATCAGCAGATTGCATGCAGAAAGTCCAGAAGAGTGAAAGAGATGGAGGACAGCCTGTCTCTTTCACTCTTTAGAACTTTCTGCATGCAATCTGCTGATCTGCAATCGTGTGAAAGCACCCAAAGTCTTCACAAACGCACCAGGGGTGGGACTCCGATGCCTTAAATCGAAAGGACCTCTCTTTCTACCATGTGCGATAGACAACGAGGCGCGATCAAAACCGAAACGATAGTTTCGAAAGCTCTCTTTCTATAGTATACGGTGGACAGAGAGGATCTCATAGTTATTAAACGACAAGTACGACTTGTCGTTGGCAACCATTGGATCCTCTCTGTCCACCATATACGATAGAAAGAGAGTTTTCGAAACGATCGATTCAACTTTGATTGCACCTCGTTGTCTTTCTTACATAGTAGAAAGAGAGGTCCGTTCGGTTTAAAGCATCGGAGTCCCACCCCAGGGGCCCTATTCTTGAGATCGTGCAACAAATATCGCATGCGAGAATTCTCGCATGATCAGATTCGCATGCGAGTTTAAAATGCTATTCTTGAACACCGTGCGAGATGAGTATGCGAGAATTATCGCATGCGACATACAAGCAGTGTTGCCGCATTTCGAAAAAGCTTTATAGCCAATAGAGAGCATGCTTTAAAGGAACAAGAAACGAAATTCGCAGGCGCTACATACGAATCCATGATCCAATAAATACATGGTCTAGCCCAGGCCTGCCCAAGTAGGGGAAAACTGCTCATTCGCCACATATTCGAGTTCCACCACCACGTCCCTATTCTCAGGTCCAGAGGCTTGGGGGGTGGTCGCTCTCGTGAAGTTGAATGAGTAGAGGTCGGTGGTGGTGTTAAATTCCCATCTGGCAAATAAGCAGTTTTCCCCTACTTGGGCAGGCCTGGTCTAGCCACTTGAGGGTTCCGTTTCGTCCGAGTCACGCAACCGCTTAATTCCACCATTTTGTTATTATGACCGCGCAGTTTGAGTTTGACGCGTACTCTCTGTACGACAAACTATTATAGGAAAATGAGTATGTAGGAAGAAATTTTATGAAAATATTGAAATAATGAATTCCAAAAAAACTAGGAATGAGTACTGAATAATGTATAATAGACATAAAGTAAAGAAAAGTTACTATTAAAATAGTTAAAAGATTTGGTGACAAGTTATTAAAGCATCAAATTTAATCTTCAAAATTGGTTTGAAATTTTGCTTTTAATAAAACCTGCCTAATTTCATTGGATTAAATATTAATTTAAGTTCTTTTACTTTTTTGTGCGATAATTGTCGTATGCGACATCAAATGTCGCATGCGAGATGAACTTAAGAATACCATTTTCAATCTCGCACGGCTTCTCGCATGCGAGATCTAGGGTCATCGATTCAAGAATACGGCCCCAGAAGTTTGATAATAAGGGCCCTTTCACACGATTACAGTTCCGCAAGTTGCGGACTTGCGCAAGTCATGAGTTGTGAAAATAGAGATTTTTCCGTCATCGGAAAAATCTCCGAATGGCGATAACTTCAATACTTGATTTTTTTTTTAATAGAAAATTTAATGTTTTTCAATTTATAGGCAAGTGTATTAAGCTAAAGATAATTATGGAGGAATAAAGGCGATGAATTAAATACATTTTTCAATGGTTTGATGAAAAGAAACAAGACCACGGCCAGCCCTATGCATCGCCCCCACTCTTTATGTTCTCGTAGCACCCGGAGTGGTATCGTAGTTCAACTAAATCCAATAGATGGCGCTCCGATCAGGTAGTGTATAGCGACTAGCGCTATATATATAATAGGGCGGAGGTGCAGGGCAACCACGTCTAGATGAGACGCATATGGTTGCCCGCACAGCCCGATAAAAAGGTAGAGGGCGTTTCGTCCCGGGTCCGCCACTGGACTCATCAGTATGGCAATGTGGACGGACCCTGCCACAGACGCTCTGGGGAGGAAGGGAATGGACACCTTACTTGAAGGCACAAGAACTCACTTTGATTGCGAGACGACTTGTACTTATAATTTTTATAAAAATAAAAGAAGAGTATAGTTTTAATTAACAATAATCGCGGCTTTAATTATTAATAATAAAAAATTCATGAAAACATGTAATTTATTATTAGGAAAATTGAATATAAAGATGAGTATTTTTAAAACAGTTTGAATTGTATTCATATTTTTCTATTTATTTTTCTAATGTAATTAATTAGTTTTATCAGCAAATGTAATTGTTGCAAATTTTAAAATGTGTAAAAACATGTTTTTTTATTGAGTCCTATGCACACATTTAAAAAAAAAGTTGAATATGTCGAACCTGAAATTTATTCAGCTGTAACCAAAGAAACATGTTATTATTTTGTATTCATGGGAAAGATTTTTTTTCGTGGTGTATATATAACGTTCCAAAATCGCAAAAAAATGAAATCCCAAAAATCCTAAATCACGACAGAAGTTTTTTCCCGAAAAAGCAAAATGATAAAAGGTTTCTTTTGTTCCAGCTGAATAAATTTCAGGATCGACATATGGGGCATAATTTCTGAAGTGTACCCAGCTCGAAAATGAAAGTTGTCCGATCGGGCTAAAAATTGGCCCAATTGTAGTCCTATTAGATAGTACTCCTCACACCAAAAATTAATTCATTTTGATAATTATTTATCAAAGTGGAGGGGGTACAATTTTGTGTTTTTTAAGAAAAGCTTTACTTTCAAACGTTTGTAACTTTTGTCCTATTGCCTGAAACAAAATTTTATTTGAAATATTTTCGATAGAATTTTTCACACGCTTTCTGGTGGCAATAACGATTTTTGAAAAAAATCAAAATTTGACCCAAATTTTCGAAAATCAAAAATAAATTTAACTTTTTTTCAAACTTGGGCACTTTTTTTTTTCTTCAAAATAGTTTTAAAAGAAAGCTGAGATTTTTTCCTATAAGACCTCCAATTTTTAGAGTGGCAAATTAATTTGTCTTTGAGCAATAGAACGATACATAAACAAGATGCCGTGATAGGGCCGGTGGCGCGCGATCTCCCCTAGTGCGCTCAGGCCGAGGATCTTTGTGCAACGCTTTAGTGCCAGTTTTTTAATTTAAGTAATATTATATGCTGCTAGAATAACTGTTCTCTGCATTTTCAGGGTGAATTAACAAAGGCCTGCATTATTGTAAGTGTAAAATTAATTGGGAATATGCTTTAAAAATTAGAAGTGAGAATATACATCTTTTAAATTTACATTTTTCTTCAAAAACCTGAAGGAAAATTTATTGCCTGGGGAGTTTTTGATTTGCTTCGATTTTGCTGAGAATTACGCCTTCATAATCCAGAATGTAGCGCAATGATAATTTAGCTCATGACATGGTGGCTGTTCACGAGTATCAAAAGATAATAGTAGAATACTTGAAAACTCATTTCAGGCCAAGTAAAATCTACTATTTCACTGATGGTACAGGGCAAAATTTCAAAAAAAGGAGTAGCTTTGTTAATCTCCAAGCCCATGAAGAAGATTTTGGTATCCAAGCTGAATGGCACTTCCATGGAACATCTCATGGTAAGGGTGCATGTGATGGTATAGGAGCGAATATAAAGAGACAAGCAGTACGTTCAAGCTTACAATGTTCTCCGAAACATCACATGCTCACTCTCCATGCTTTGTTTCAGTGGGCAAACAGTAACTGTAAGGAAACCGAAATTTTTTTCAGCAGCAAAGAAAATCACGCCTTAGCCACCGAGTGACTGAAAACCAGATTTGACAAAGCTGTCATGATGCCAGATACATTACAGTACCACGCTTTCATTTCCACTCAAGACGGAAAACTTCAACTCAAGAAGTTTTCGTCCTCTGAGAAATACGACATCTTCTCGAATGGCAAAAAACAAAAACCGCAAAAGAAGCCTGCAAAGAAAACAACTGTTGAAACTATCGCCAAAAAATCGAACAGAAAGACAGATAATATTACCATGTAATATTACTTAACTTAAAAAACTGGCACTAAAGCGTTGCATAACGATCCTCGGCGTGAGCGCACTAGGGAAAATCGCGCGCCACCCGCCCTATCACGGCATCTTGTTTACGTATCGTTCTATTACTCAAAGACAAATTAATTTGCCACTCTGAAAATTGGAGGTCTTATAGGAAAAAATCTCAGCTTTCGTTTAAAAATATTTTGAAGAAAAAAAAAGTGCCCAAGTTTGAAAAAAAGTCAAATTTATTTTTGATTTTCAAAAATTTGGGTCAAATTTTGATGTTTTTCAAAAATCGTTATTACCACCAGAAATTTTATGAAAAATTCTATCGAAAACATTTGAAGTGAAATTTTGTTTAAGGCAATAGGACAAAAGTTACAAACGTTTGAAAGTACGGCTTTTCTCAAAAAACCCAAAAATTGTACCCCCTCCACTTTGATAAATAATTATCAAAATACATTAAATTTTGGTGTGAGGAGTACTATCTAGTAGGACTACAATTGGGCCAATTTTCAGCCTGATCAGACAACTTTCGTTTTCGAGGTGGGTACACTTCAGAAATTATGCCCCATATTCAACTTTTTTTTAAATGTGTGCATAGGACTCAATAAAAAAAATATTTGTTTTTACACATTTTCAAAAAAATTGTTACTGCGCAAAAAATTTATTTGTAAATTTCGTAATTTTTTTATTATTGTTCACTAGTAAAAGCTGTAAATATAACAAATTCGTCATAATTTTTGAACCAATAGGAAATATTTTGAATTTAAAATCGTTAAATTTTACATTGCATTTGATGAATTTGGAATATTCCATTATATATTGTATATATATATATATATATTTGTTTTTTTTTTGTAATGTTATGGGGGTAATTCAAATATTTTTTGTTTGCAAATGTCGTATATTTAAAGAGAAAGGGGAAAAAGGGGAAGTTTTTTGAGAATAGGGGGGAAAAGGGGAATTTCAAGAAAAAAGGGGAAACTAAGAAAAAAAGGAAGACTGTGCGCTCTGTATATTATATATATTTTTACGTTTAATTTATTTAGCGATTTATAATGAAAATGAAATGAAATATTTTTAATTCCTTTACTTCAAAAAATTGTATGCCTTCAAATTCAAATGCTTTTATATGAAAAAAATGGTATACCTTCAAATTCAAATGCTTTTATATATTAATATAAATATAGTTTTTCACTCATTAATCTTTTCAATCACTTTTTAATCAATTATTCCTTCCAATAATTACAAGTGTCTTCAATAATATATTCAATAAATAGTTTTTCTTCAATTCTAAACTATTTTGATGCAATTTTTACAATAATTTATTTATATATAATTTATTATAAATAAATTATATATAAATATATATTTTTCAGAGAGAGAGGAAATTTCTAGATGAATGATTAAAAAAGTATATTATAAGGCTAATTATTAAGGTTTAAATAATATTTGTACTATTATTGATTAAATAATATCAGTAAATGTTTAAAATTTGTAACAATTACAATTGTTTATAAAATCAATTAATTACATTAGCAAAATAAATAGAAAAATATGAATACAATTCAAACTGTTTTCAAAATACTCATCTTTATATTCAATTTTCTGTGTGCATACGTTTGGGATGTTGCCTGATTTGTATCGGTTTTTCAACAAAATAAGGATTTTTATTTTGCACAGGAGGTTTTTGATATTTGTTTACATGAAAATATTATGCCTTTGCAAACAGCAGCCTGTATAAGTCTTACGGCTGAGGTAAAATATGACGATAACGGTGGGGCGTTGACTAAGGTGGGCAGTACAGCTTCTGTGAGGTTCTGCTGGAATCGGGAAGCGCGCAAAATTTTAACCACGAAGTAGTATAAGGAGATCCCACTCCCGGAAAATTTGGACGCGTGGATTCGGATTTAGTTAGTTTGCATCGCTCGTAGCGCCTCTTGCGGGAACATGCATACATACATACAGATCTACATACATACAGGCAAACACATTCGTACAATCTGTGTTTCGTGACAAGCATGTATGCGTTTGTTTATACCCGGCTTACACTATTGGCCACGCCATTTGTAAATCTTGTATTTCAACGCTTTTCCGCAAGCGGCGCTGCGAACGATGCAAACTAACTAAATCCGAATCTATGCGTCCAAATTTTCCAAAGACCGCACGGGAGTGGGGTCTCCTTATACTACTTCGTGATTTTAACTAATGATTTTGTTGCCGGTTTATTGCAGGTTATGTTTACTTTCTCGACTTTCTCGACATGTGGTTACGCTGCCAACTGCTGAGCGTGAAAAATGACGTTGACTCGAATCGAGTCAAATCAACATTTAAATTTACATTCTATTATTATTTTAAAAACATTTTATTTATTTTGATCAGCATACAAATTTAATACTCAATTTATTGATTGATAAGCTGACCAGATTTTTGATTTAATTCCAAATTTCAGAAAAAAATAATGGACATAGCTTTGACTAGCTTTTCCAGTAGCTTTTCCAGTTGAAAATGTATTTTATGGTAAGAGGAAACGGAAGCCCTGGAATATCGCTCATTTTAAAGTTTAAGAATTAACAGTAGTAAGATTATTGTTATTTTAAGTAAGGCGAAGCATTAGAATATAAGCAGCGGTTAAGTTAGGTTAAGGATGGAATGTAAATATATATACAGGGAGCGGAGGCCCTCAAACCCGTAAAAGGGAGAGATTAAATATACATACATACATAGATATATAAGGGGTATAAAAAAAAGGAATTCCGAATCTCAACTTGCATTCTTGATTTTTATGTTGCCTTTGGGTTATAAATGAACCACGTGGGAATCAGATAATATTTAGAGGTCGCTTATAGTAAATTTGTCTGCTTTTACACAAAAATTCATCTTTTTGAAAACAGCTGATCATACTGGCAAATTATGCAGAATTTAAAATATGCGGATTATTAAAAAGAGTATTCTTGGATCATCAGTCTCTTTATAAATTATGCATACTTAAAGACCTCTCAATAAGCGGGATAGATAATTCACACTACTTTACAACAATTTCCTTCGCATATATCCCTAAGAATGCATAATTATAAAAATAATTCCGATAAAAAGCATTTTAATGAGTCGCGTCTTTTATACTCTGTATATAATTTTGCGTAATGATCTGCCTTTTTCGAGAAAAATCAATTTTTCTGTAAAAACAAACCAATTTATTTTTCCTTCCACGTGGTTCATTTTTAACCCACAAGAAAATCGAAAATGCACGTTGAAATTCGGACTTGCTTTTGTTTAAGCACACCTAATATTCATATGCTGTTAAGTTATAAATAAACAAACGCTTTTTGCTACGTCCATGAAAGTATTATGCTTAGTGATATATTATCACAAAATCTTCAGAATAAATAATGATAGTTATTATTAGAAACTGTTAAAAATATTATCAAACATTCTCTGTAAAAACCAGAGATCTTTTTTTTCGGTATCATATTTTTCAAGTCCTTTTTTGGAATATGATAACTTCATGCTGTTATTATTTTCAATGTAGAAAAACGACTCTAGAATCCCACGAGCGGTTTCATTTCAGTATGACTGGAGACAGGTTTTTTAGTCGTATTTCAATGCCTGGAAATAGCTCGGAAATAATAGTATTTTTACAGTGTTAAGAATAATGTTGATTTTCAGGGAATTTCATACCTACTAAAAAAATCTTGTAACTGACTAAATTTTCATGTGAAAAATTCAAAAACTTGGCAGAGTACAACTTAATTTGCACAATTAATTGAATTTGCGAAATCGAAGATGGTGAAGTAATTACAAAGTAAAATTTGATTGAAAGATAGCACTGTAAAAGTATAAGGAACGTATTTTTGTGAAAGTATATTTCAAATTTTTCAATTTGAAAGCTCCTAGTCACCAAGAAACTTTATCTACGTTTCTGTAGTGGAGAAAGACTTGCAATTCCGATAATTTTTTAGAACCAAGAAGTTTTAATTTGCTTATTTTTAATTAATATATGTCCTGCTTTCAAAATTGTATATCTACATTTTTCAATACTCTATTTTTCCAATTTAAAAAATCAAATGATCTAGAAAAGAGGCGGATTACTGACTCAGAATTAAATAAGTATAAAATGCTACCATAGGGAAATTTTAAATGATTATTTCCATTTATTTATTCTAGCTGAGATAATTAATACACTATTCTATACATTTGAAAATTCATTTTTAATGAAATACATATTTGGCAAATATTCCAAATCGACGAGATTTGGCAGCAGTTCTTGGTTACGGTGAAAAACTGGCAAGTAATAATATCTTTCACTTCTCACGCTTATCCTGTCTTCAGACTCACACACACCACACACATTCTTGGCCCATGCCACTCAAACACATTAGGAATACTTTCTATCGGTGAAGCACTGGTTCCGTCTATCTTCCCTCTACGCCTCCACGGTTCCGTGGCTGGTTCGCAACACTAGCGCCTCACATCGCTGGTTCCCGAACTACGTCCTACTCCCGACGTCTCATTCCCCGCGCCCATCTTCTAAACTTGGTGGGCATTGTCGCATGTATTGAGTATGGACATGACCTTGATATTTACCGGATATGACAGACAGCGCCCGCGGCGGCCAAAGCCGAAAATTTTTTAGGGATAGAAATTTGAAATTTACATAAGATAGCACTTATGCATTGTTTTTAAATATGTTGAATGCATAACTGATTGCTTTAAGAACGTTATAACATTTTTCAAAACGAAGCAAAATAACAGAGGAAACTTTCTTGCTAAAAGATTTCGTGAAAAATTTATCTTTTCATTCCATCTAAACTCGTACTAGTTTCGTTGTTGGTCCCGAACATAACCTCAAAAATTACCGGTCGAATGTCAACAAGCGGATTGATGATGAATATTTCGATCAAAACAGGATTTCAAGCTACAAGTCATTCAATCGATTTTCACCCGGACACACTTAATAAGGGAAAAAGTTTAGCAGTCATTCATGTGGTGAGGGTGCAAGAGTTGAAAGTGAATAGAATAAGCAAAATTTAGTGCAGCGTAATCAGACAAACGTCTGTTAGTTTTCCCCCATACGACGTTAAATTACAGGTTTTTATTAATTAAAAAATATATTGTAACATAAAGAGAAGTATCAGGGCAAACTATAATTATAATTATAAATTTCCTAACATTGTTCTTTATGTTAAAAATATTAATAAATTAGAAATGAGATACAGGACACTCACTGTGAAAAATTCAAGTAAAAAATTACATATAGGATTGCCTTAAATTTTCTTCTTGATAAATGTTTCTGTAAACATTTACCTTCACTTTATGGACTTAAACATAAAAATGTGCCAAAGAAATCTTAGGACATAAAAATACCAGTGGTATTTTTATCAGGAATTGTGTAATTTTCACACTAGAATATCCGTATGTTTGAAATAGAGACCCTGAAAACTACCCTTAAAACCAAGAATGTCAATTTTTTATGATGTCGACATTTTGAGCACTTTATTCTCGATTGTTTTTAAATTAAAATTATTTGTATCAGTCTAGTGGAATATTGATCAACATTGGTTAATAAATTTTCAATTATTTAAACAAATTTAACTTGTTTAAATAATTTTTTGCGATTTTTTAGAATAATAATTATGATTATTTCTTTAGTGGAATATTGATCAACACTGGTTAATTATGTTCAATTGTTTAAACAAATTCCATTTGGTTAAATAATTTTTTTTTCAAAAATCCGTTTTTTTATAAAAAATATTCATTTAGATTAAAATACAATATATATTCCATAAATATTCTGGGATAATTGAACTTTCTAACCTCAAAATCTGACAACTAGCATTATTTTACAAAAATAATAGATTATATATATATACGATTACATATAATATTACTTACCCAATTAACACAATAATTTGTCCAGATACCTTTTTCGAAAAACAAGAATATTGAAGTGCATTATGTGATATTTGTAATCCGATATACCTGCCTCAAACCGTTTAATAAACGATAGTTAAACTGTTATTTTCAGTATAAATTTATTTATTTTTAATCGCATGTAAACAAGTGGAATTCATCCCTAAAAAATTGCCGCTTTGAGGCAACAGATGGCGCCAGGCTGTTTCCGCGGCCGTACTCAATACCTATCTTTAGGGTTGTGAGTCCATGAAACGTTTCATTGAAACATTGAAATTTTCATGAAACAATGAAACGTTTCATGGGACCAAAGTTTCTGAAATGTTTCATGGGACCAAAGTTTCTGAAACGTTTGAAAGTTTCACAAACACGTATAGTTAACGCAACCGAACGTTCAAAGTAGATTTAAACTTTCTTCTCCAAATATGTATTTCTATATCAAATACTTATTCAAAATTTTGAGAGATATACACGGAAAAAATTTATTTGTGCAAAAGTCACGAACTTGTAGCTAGGTCTCGGATACGAGATAAAAGAATGAAACATTACATCCTTATTTCTATGAGAAATGTATGGATAAATTTCGAAGTTTTGTACGAACAGTTCAAATTTCCTACGAACAGTCCCTGAAAATTTCAGACTGAAATATAAAAAGGAAAATTTTTATTTGTGCGATTTAATTTATATTATAAATTCGCATCTCAGAAGATTTGAACCCTCAAAGACTGCTGACTCATCAGTTTCTAAACATAAACCAGGAGTGTGTAAACATGCGCAGCCATCAAGACCAAACAAAATAGGTATTATAAAACGTCTAGCCACTCGTCCGACGAGCTCGAAGCACTTATACGAGCGCACACACGCACCGCGTGTTTGGGCGAGCGTGTGTGCGGGCCACGTACAGGCGAACCTACTGTCCAGTTCCCAGATTTGTCGGGCAAGCTCGTGAGTGCTCTGAGAATCTTTTCCCGGTCGCTCGTAATATTTTTGTAATTATTCACGTAAAAAAAAGCGATGAACCGTTTTAGAATGTTCACATCGTGTTCGTCAATTCTTTCTCAAAGTTCGCAAATTATTTACGAAAATACATCAATATCCAAAGAATTTTTCTCATATCCGAGACCTAGCTACTAGTTCGTGACTTTTTTACGGATAAATTTTTTCCGTGTAGCACTGAATAGCAGAATGTCATTTTATTCATTTCCATTCGAAGTTTCTACATTTTTAATGAAATCGTTTTAAAAATGAAACATTCTAACAATTAAATATGCATTAAATACGAAATTCATTTTCATTTTATTGAAATCAATTTTCAAATTTTTAAAATAAAATATTTAAAAAATTACATGTTATTAACAATTAACACGTGATTTATTTATTTAAATTAGTTGAAAAGACTTGTTTTGAAACACAAAGGATATTAATAAATGTTTATATTTAATACTTAATAGAATTTTTTCATATTTTGAATTTTCCCGCCCTAATGTTCGAAACTTTGGAAACTTTGAAACGTTTCCAAAGTTTCATGAAACTTTTCATTTGTTCAAAGTTTCATGAAACTTTACAACCCTACCTATCTTCCCTCTACGCAGAAAGTTCACAAGAGTGAAAGAGATAGGCTTTTCTCCATCTCTTTCACTCTTGTGGACTTTCTGCATGCTTCTCCGTCTTGGATAAGTAAGGCAGCAAATGCAAGCAGGGGTGTGCTTCCACTGTACTGCCCAATGGAAAAAATGTGTCATGAGATTTGAAAACGGCCGTGCGGCGGCGCTAGTAGTAACTTTGTTCTACAAAACCATGCAATACCATAGGAAAAAAGCATAAAAGTTACAAAAAAAATATGAAAAACAATTTAAAATAATTTTTTCTTCGTAGTGTAGAATCCGGTAGTAAATGAGACTTATGCACTTACTTATTATTTTGTTTAATACAGCAAAAAGCGGCATAACTGACATAATTCAAACAAAGAAAATTGCATGTATATTGGGGAATTACAAAAAATAATGAAAAAATAAATAACGAATACACAAATTAATGAAAAAAAATTGTCGAAAATATAAATTATCGAATTATAAAATGTTTTAAATATCAAATAGCGACAAGATTTTTAATTGACAAAAAATAAAAAAATCTTGAATTTAAAAATATCCAAAACTAAAATTGACCGACTTCGAGACCGAATTATACAATTAACGAATTATACAAATTAAATTAATAAATTATAAATAAAACAAACAATTCAATTAATCAATTATTAATTATTTTCGGCAAATTTAAATTTCAGGAATTGAAGTATTTATGAGAATTTAACACTTCATTTATTTTATAATTCGGTCAATTTTATAATTCGTTAAGTTACATTTTTGGCATTTTTTTTCGTTAATTTGTGGTTTTGTTATTTATTTTTTCTTTATTTTGTATTAGTCCCGGATATTCAAACACTTTTAAATATAGTGATGAAGATCTAATTTTTGTATATTGCTGTTTTACAATATAATGCGACTATATAATAAATATAATTATTATATCTAGATATATTACAAACAAGTAATAAGGTAAATCATAAAATATTATTTTCTATTACAAATAACGAACTCTCAAATGTGATATTTTTAAAATCAAATAGACTTTGTAACGAAGCTAAAATATTCTAGCATTTGTATATTCACTCTTAAAGAAAGACAATAACAAATATTTTTATCTTTGGCAACACTGCAATTAATCGAAAATTATTTTTCGAAATCTTATAATAAATTACGAATTAGAATTAGGTTTCAGCTAATTTCGCTAATTTCTTTTTCTGAAAATTAGCTTTTTTGGAATCAGCTAAAGAAATTTGAGCAAAATGTCGCATTTTATTCTGCAAATATAAGTTAATAGTGTAGGACTGAACTTCTTTCCCATGTTCTGCACAAGAAAAGTAAAATTTGGGTTTAGACAAATCATTCAAGACTAAGTCAAAAACATGATTTTGCTTGGAATGCAGAGAAAACGATTTTTCGATTGATTTTATAAAATCAAAGAGTTTAAAATTCGGGTGCTGAATATTGTGATTTTGATCTAAACTGATTAATTTTGCCACTGGATGATAAGTTTGGGTTTGACCCACACTTTCGTCATTTGCATAATAAAATGATGCGGATTTGCAATCAACGCAGTTTCTTTTTTTTAATTTTTGACAGATTTGACCTGTAATGTAATACGTTAAACAATGATTGTGTAAATGACCCGGTGGAGTTTTCTACTAGTGTTTTTATGTTTGTTTATCGCATTAATTATGCCGATGTGTATCAATCCGGGGTGTAAATCAGGTTACAAAAGTGAACTCAGAGAACCCGAAGATCCCGAATATGAAAAAATTAATATTTTCATCGTTCCGGAAGATCCAGCTATTAAAGCTTTATGGCAAAAAGCTTTAATTCGGAAAAATTTTACCGTGAAAGCAGGCCAGTTCGTTTGCAGTAAACATTTTTAAAGAAAGACATTCTCTACGAGAAAATCCTAAAAGGACCCGATGGCACTATTTTGGGAAAGGTAAGTAATCATACATTTATTGTAAAATTGAAATCACAATTTAAAGATAAAACAAAAGTAAATTCTTTTTCATTCAATAAACTGTATTATTAGGTATTTTGACTTACTACTCGTTTCAGAAAAATTCGATTTGTTTTTCCCTCAGGAAGTGTAACAAAAAACACAATTTATTCATATTTTTCCTAATTTTCAGAATAAAAAATATGTACCTATAAATATGTTCTATTTGAGTAGCATACAAAAAAAAGTGACATTAATTTAAGGATTAAATTAGGAGGCTATAAAATGTGTGACAGTAACCTCAAATTTTCTTCTTCAACAATTCATGCGACCAAAATCTTAATGCCACTTTTTTGTATTATGCACGAATAGACCATTCATTACATTAACTTTGTACAAATTTTTATTCTGAAAATTACGAAAAATATGAATAAATTGTGTTTTTTGTTACACTTCCTGAGGGAAAAACAAACCGAATTTTTCTGAAACGAGTAGTAAGTGAAAATACCAAATAATACAGTTTATTGAATTACGAAGAGTTTACTTTTCTTTTATCTTTAAATCGTTATTTCGATTTTACAGTAAATATATCATTACTTACCTTTCCCAAAATAGTGCCATCGGGTCCTTTTATGATTTTCTCGTGGAGAATGTCTTCCTTTAAAAAATGTTTACTGAAAACGAACTGGCCTGCTTTCACGGTAATATTTTTCCGAATTAAAGCTTTTCGCCATAAAGTTTTGATACCTGGGTCTTTCGGAACGACGGAAAAATTAATTTTTTCATATTCGGGACCTTCGGGATCTCTGAGTTCACTTTTGAAACCTGATTTGCACCCCGGAGCGATACACATCGGCAGAATTAACGCGACAAACAAACATAAAAACACTAGTAGAAAACTCCACCGGGCCATTGTCACAATAATTGCATAAAGAAACCGATTTATTGTTACATATTAAGAGTTTGTAACGACTCTACATGACGAAAGCCATATAACCGTCAAAACAACACGAACAAAGTTACTACTAGCGCCGCCGCATGGCCGTTTTCAACACATGGACCATTTTCAACTCTCGGTGACAGAAGGCTGAATGCAAGTGATTTTAAAATTAAAATTTTAGAATTAACTTTTTTTGTAATTTTGAGGTATACAAATATTTTAATACTAATAAAATGGTTTATAATGTTGAAGATGGGTAAAGGAAAATACGGATTAACTACAATTTTAGTTTATGTATTTCATAACCTCTTCCCACTGACAAAAACTGGCATATGTGTATAGAATAAAATTAAATTGAAGTCAATTTTGGAGGAAAATTTGATCGAAAGATCTAAATAGCCTAGGGCAGCTAGATGCATGCTAAAGGCAGGGTTGGTCACCTACGCGTAACTCTGGAGTTTTTGTCGTATAATACGTTTTCTACGTAATATACGTCGCTAACTGTAGAAAACCCACTGAGTTACGTTCCAAGATGGCGGACATGCTAAATTGTACGTGCACTTAAACTCATTTTTCAAAATGATTTGTTTTTATTAATTAAATCAGTCACAATAGCAAATAAAAACAAATATATAATTATGTCTGTAATAGGGAAAACTACGTATATCGTATAATCCCATGGCAGTATTCGAATTTCAAGAATTAAGAGGACATAAAACTGTCGCAAAATGTATGCTCTGCTACTAAAAGTTACAAAATATGAATTTAAATGGACTAGAAAGTCACAGGTACCTAATCAATTGTTAATTATTCAGATAAAATGTATTTTTTATAGTGAATAGTTATATTATAGGTTATGTTATATTAACGCGACGCATGCACCCTGCATGTTTTGAGTCAGACGTACATATAATACGTTACCTCCCTAATAGCACGGAACATTCCGGGAACGTTCCTGGAACGTTCCGCGGGCACCTCCGGAACGTTCCAGGAACGTTCCCGGAACGTGTAAAATGTCCGCCCCTTGGGAACGTTCCAGGAACGTTCAACTGGGACCTGAGGGGAACTTTCCATTATTGTTATTTTTAACAACAATTATCTCGTAAACCGTAAGAGATAGGTAAAAATGGATGTGATTTTTGAGTTTTGAGCACCGCATATACTACACTATAATATGATATCTGTATCATAAACTGACATCGATTTTGACCTATCACTTACGGTTTACGAGATATTTATTGATAATAATAACAATAACGTTAATTTATGTTTGGAACGTTCCAGTGGAACGTTCCTGGAACGTTCCAGTTGACCTGCAGGTACATCCACACATTGTGAGATGCATAGAGAGATTGATGCCTCTT
>CAKNYM010048637.1:130888-142958 GCA_932195095.1 Andricus curvator
CGAGTTCGAACTGCTAATCTATAATAATAATAATAATAATAATAAATGGAACAGAGTTCCTCAACACTTTGAAATACAAAAGTTAATGTTTTCCGTTTAAGAAATATAAGGTAGAAAAGTATCTTGTAATTGCTAAAGATTTCCTAATTTTTTAGTTACAAATATTTTAAAGACATTACAATTTCCAAGAGTTCAGAAAAATGTGTAAAATTTATTTTAAATTTTTGATTTAAGTTTTTGATCTCAAAAAATTTGTATTGATGATCCACAAATTTAAACATCTCTTTCGAGGTTTCTAAAAAAATGCAGTAAATATACGCGCATAAATTGCGCGTTTATGTCTCTAGATTTTTACGTCCCAACATTGAAAATAATTTATCAATTAAAATAATGAATTAAAAACATAAACAATGTAAAAATCCATTTTTAACCCAATTTTTAAATATTTTGTTAACATCTTTAGAACAATAAATTAAATAATATTTTCATGTGAAAAGGTTGTTTTTGTAAACATTGAGACAGCATAAATAAACGCTGAAAATTTTATTCAATGATATAAAGTAGTTGTTGAGAAAAAAATTCTGGAAAATAACCTTTTTTTTGTCAAGATAGTAGAAGGACCCCTTAAACGAACGCAAACTTCATTTAAAACTGAAAAAATTTTAATCACCCAAAGTTGTAATATTAAAACTTTCTTACACTTAAGCCATTTAAAATGTTAGTTATTTGAAGTAAACTTAAATGACTTAAAAATCATTAATTTTTAAACTGTTAATTATACTTTCCAAAATTCAACGAATTCAATTTTAATTGCAAAATTAAAACTTATCGTTCAACTTAGCGTTCAACATGAAAATTCAGAACTCTAAAATTGCGTCCATTTAAAATTATCAAAATTATTCAGTTACTGAGGTATCAATTTCAGTTAGTTTGATTTTTATCTATTTTGATTTTAAACACAATTTTTAATTTTTTAATTTCATATCGTTTTATTTTTAACACGTCTTTTAGAATTATTATTCATTCTTGAACTTTATCAATCGCATGCTTTTTAATTCGAAACTGACTATCAAGGCTTTTAATATGAAATTTTGAAATATTTATTTATAAATTGACCTGACATTTTGAATATTTGAATTTGAAACTACAATATTGTAAAATTAAAAAATCAAAGTAACAGCTTTTTCAGTTTCAAACTAAACATGGGTTAAGAAATATAGAAAGTCTGGGACAGTTATAAAATGGTGAAAAACAATAGGGCGCCAATATAAAGGGTCCCTCTGGATTATTCCTCAGTCCGTCTGCAGTGGAGTGATCTGCATCGCAAATATTATGTTCAAATAGCACGCTTAAGTAGGTGTAAGTTTAATTTATCCATTCAGAGCGAGTTTAGTCCATAGATTAAAACTCAAGATATCTATAGGGTCCAAGAAACCGAGTTTGTCTATATACTATGCTGTTTTTAATGGAAAAATTATTTAAAATATTTTCATAAATTTCTGTTTTTATCCTTCAACAAAAATTAAAAAAATTTCAACGGTCTTTGTAAAATAGAGGGAATAAAAAAATAGTTTTTGTATCTTATAGAGGACTTTTACTTGGGCTTTTTTGCATACTGTCTGAAAAATTATAATATTGAACTAATATGAATTAATATTACTTGAAATATTATTATATATTTTTTGTTCAATTCTTAAAACTTTTTAGCCATACTTTAGTTTGTATGTGTACAAAATTTAATTCGTCGAATAATTCAATCGATTTCTAATTCTTCATTTAAAAAGAAAATAATTATTTACTTTCTACTTACTTTGACAACAGATTTGAAGATGCAGATACAGATTCTGCTTCCGATGAATGAAACAATTTGATATGTTTCATGAAAGTTTTACGAGTAGAAAACGGCTTCTCGCACATTTCACATCCACATTTTTTCTTTCTCGTCCCTGGTATAATATTGTGCACATTTTTAAGATATCGAATTAAGTTAAATTTATTAGAAAAAGTAACAGCACAGGCTTGACACTCTTCCATGTTTGGATTCAAATTAACACAACTTGACTGTGGAAGCGCATGTGCGAACGAAACTTCCGAAATGAGGCGAAGATATGTAGCCGACCGGAGGAAAGATCCCCGTTCGGGTTGTACACAGATCCGCTCGTGTTCCCAACCCTGGCAATGTAGAGCATAAACTTTTATATACGGGTGGCGAAAAAGTATGGAAACCCCTAGAAATCTCTGTGGTTTGTTAGAAAAAAAACCAAGGTCATACCCTAGGTAACTTTCAACGAGGAATCAAACGGTGACCATGGATTTGACCTTGAACTTCACTTTCCAGGTCATTTTGAGGTCAGCTTTGTTTTTTAAATGGGAACCCCTATTTTTGGTGCCAGAATCGAAAAGAGCGGGAAATGTTACGTTCGGGTATGTGCTTAGGTCAAGGGTTGACGTGACGTCTGCAGGTCTAATAAAGGTCAAAGTACGCTGTCCTTGGATTTAACTTTGTACCTCATTTTCAAGGTAATTTTGAGGTGAGCCTTGTTTTTTTAAGTGGGAACCCCGTACTTTGACCTTTATTTGACCTGTAGAGGTCACGTTAACCCTTGACCAAAACACATATCCAAACCTAAAATTTCCTCAAAATGACCTTGAAAATGAGGTTCAAGGTCAAATCCAAGGTTACCGTTGGATTCCTCGTTGAAAGTTACCTAGGGTATAACCTTGGTGCTTTTTTAACAAACCAGAGATTTCTAGGGGTTTCCATACGTTTTTGCCACCCTGTATATGGCATGTAGATCAGAATTGGCGTAAGAATTTGTGCAAAATCACAGGTGGTCAAAATAAAAAAAAATGTAGTGTACAAAACTTTACGAATACTACTTCAAATACGTTTGTAAAGACGAATTTCATAAAAGCTTGGTTAAAGTAATAGAAGATCTTTATGCTGATGAAGATATACAATAGATTTTGCTAAATATTTTGACACTTATTATTCTTATCGACCTGAAACTTGGCCATATTGCTATCGAGTAGGTTTAGGAATCAATAGAAACATGTATTTGGAAGTATTTCACAAAATTCTTAAACATTTTTATTTAGAAGGTAAAAAAGTCAAACGTCTATATGAAATTGATGTTGCCATGAAATTTGCACGAGATTCCTTATTCAAGAGAGCAATTAAACTGTCGAAGAATGCACTCAAGGAAAAAGTCACAGGAGTTAAAAATAGTCACAGATTGATTCAGAATATTATATTAGATATGATTGAAAATGTAATGGATCAAAAGGAAACAAAAAAATAGCTGGTGCATTCACAGTCAAACAAATTAGAAAAATATCAAGGATCGTCAGGTTGATGTAAAATTGCTAATTCATGTTTAGAATGTGATGTTTGCAATGTATGTGTTCACACGTTCAAATGCTCTCGTACAGACAATGTGATACGAATGAATATTTGTAACTATATCCACGCATGTGCTCGTGAATTTTACGGGGGTATTGATAAATTGACCATTCGTCCTGTATTTCCCAGGACAGTCCTGCATTTGAGCAATGTGTCCTGCGAACGTAAATGTCCTGCAAAACGTCCTGTAAAAGACTATTTTTTGGAAAAATTTCCGCAAAAGGGTTTTTTTTCTACTTCGAGGTTTCTGAGTTTCTCTCTACGTTCTCGGCCAATCAAATTTGAGATTTCAACATTGAATCTAAATCCTCCTCCTTCAATCCTACAGCCCTAGCGGAAGAAACGGAAAGGTTCGGAAAGACCGCGTCGGAAAGGGTTCGGAAAGAGGTTCCGTTCCGTTCCAAATTGTATGTTTCCGAATGTCCTACTCTCCGACTTCATTCCGATCATTTCCGAGTGTCGCCGAATGTTTCCGATTTCTTTCCGAATGACTCCCCACTTTACTCTTTCCGAATGTATCCAATTTCTCACCGAATCGAATTAAAAAAATATATATATTCTCGTAATAATAATTTACTTTTATCTTCAAAGCATTTTAAATTGCAGTAATCCTATTTATTCCTGTTGAATCCAGCGAAAACGATTCCTAAAAACCTAGAAATAGAGAAATTTCATAACTCAGAAAGCCTTTTTGACTTTCGTACGTTACGTACATTATTGCTGCACATTATCACATCTAAACTTTCCAAATTTCGAATATTCCATTTACCCATCTCTCATTTGTAATTACTATAATCAGTCCTTTATAAAATTCCTTTTTTGTATGGTAAAAATAATACACTATGAAATATAAATTGCACTGAGCTGGACTGAATGATGAAAAGCCATAAGAAGCGTCACTTTCATCGATTTCCATATTCACAATAAAAAACAAGGTTTACTGAAAAAGTAACTGAGCCCGCAATAACGTTTTAATGCAAACATTGGAAAGCACTACGGGAAAATAGGAATATCCGAAATTTGTTGTGATTTCAATCAAGAATCTTCAGGAAAGCTCTGATAGCATCTCGTCGTCTCTGCTTGTCTCCAGCGCCATTTTGATCTAATATTGTCGCTCACTCCCTCACTCGCTTCCAGTTGTGCAATCGATAAACCCAATCGATAGTAAGTATTCGATTGCACTGATACTCGACTGAACCAAAACAATTGAATGTCATTATAAGTTTTAAAAAATGTCGTTAATGAGCGTCAACCTCTGCCAATGATAATGATTCTTGTAGATCTCAAAAAAAATATAATCACATTTAATTGCTTTGCTACAAATAATCTTTGGTTCAATCGAGCTCAGTGCAATCGAATACCTGCCATAATCGATATGAATGGAATCGAAGAAACAAAATGGCGACGCAAGAGACACTGATAGCGATTTTCCCAAAATTTTTGTTTAGAATCACAAAAATTTTCGGAAATATCTATTTTCAGTCAAACATTATTTTGTGCAGTTTTTCTTGGAGTAAATCTGTTTTTTTTTTAGTGTCAGTATAGAAATGGAGCCAAGTGATGCTTGTACATAGTTGCGCAAATGGAATATTTGAAGTGTGGAAGTAAAAAAGGCTTTCTTAATAGTTATGAAATTTTCCTATTTATAGGTTTTCAGAAAAAATCTGTGTACGGCCGTTTATTTTCAATAGAGAATAAATAACAGTGAGAACTACAGAAGAAAATTTGAAAATTAAAGTTAATTTGATGAATTTGTTGAAAATTCAGCAATTTTGTTATAAAGTCATTCTTTTTGGTAGAAAATTCAACTGTTTTGTTGAAAATTGGTCTTTTTGGGTTAAAAATGCATATATTTAGGTAGAATTTGTACCTTTTTGTTTAAAAATCATAACTGTTTGATTGAAAATTAATCTGTTTCATCTTTTTTATTGAAAATACAACGATTTATATTTGAAAGTGAAACTACTTTGTTGAAAATTTCTTTTTTTTTTTGGGTGATGATCCATCATTTTAGTTAACAAATCTTTTTTTTCCATAATATAACCATAATTTGTCGAAAATAATCTTTTTGTTTGAAAAATTTCATATTTGGTTAAAAATGTATATTATTCAATTGAAAATTCAACTTTTTGATTAAAAATTCCTGTATTTCGTTGAAAGTTCGCCTTTTTGTGATAGAATATTAATCTTGTTGTTGACTAATATTCGTCATTTTGTTTAAAAATTCATTTCTTTGGTTGAAAGTTTAACTATAAAGTTGAAGATTTCCTTAAAAATTCAAATATTTGTTCGACAATTTCTGAATATATATATAATAAGAACATGAATAAAAATATATTTATTATTTTTATATTTCTTTTTATATTTCATTATATTTATACATTTATTTCAATTAATATTCAATTCATTTAATTTAAAAAAAAATTTCATAAATTTATTAGTAAATTATATGTTATTATTTATTATATTTATTTATTTAAAAATAAATATATAATACATATATAATAACAACATCATTTAATTTATATTTTACATTGCACATTTATTCGGAAAGAACTCGGTACATTCGGAACGAACATAAACTAGTGGATCACAGGTGAAAATTTGGAATAAGCTATTGGGACACTGCGACATTTATTCGGAAAGAAATAGGAAAGGTTCAGAAAGCAGTAGATGCAGTGGGACACTTCGGAGAAAGTTCGGAAATACGTCGGAAACCTTCGGAAAGAGAGGCGTTCGGAAAGAATTATACATGTAATATATCTATTTATACAGAGTGTCCAAAAAGTTCCGGGACAGCTGAATATTTCCCCAGGTAAAATATTTTCCAAAAACATTAAGGTAATTCTTGGAGTAACTTTCAACGAGGAATTCAATGGGACGTAGCGAGGTGGGGGTGTGATATCCCCTCAAATGGTCATGCCGAGTCGGCGTTTTCGGGTAATTCGACTATAAAGTCGGCTATTCGGCAAAAAAATGTAACTAGTCGCCAAATCAAAATTGCTGCGACTCTAAACGAGTGATACATACACACACTTCTGCATTTATCTGGAATTCTCGTGTTATTTATTTAAATGACACGTTTATTCCGCAACATTGCTCCGACCCAGGTTGCTGATCAATCTCTCTAGCGATCACCCCAAGTGAAGAGCCTCACAAAATTGTTATGTATGGTTCCCTACTTGGGCCCATTTGTATCCAAGGTCTTTGTTTCAGGCGTCATTCATTCTATTGTCACTCTGTTTACAAACTATTTGTCACATTCTTTGAGGATTGTCTCGTTTCGGACTTTGTCCATCAGTGTTTTCACGCATATTATGCGCAGAGGTTTCATGCCGATCGCGTTAATTTTTCTCCTGTCCTTTTCTTAACAGGTGCATGTCTCGCTACCGTATAGTACAGTCGGTACGAATATAGAATTATATATGGCCATTTTAGCTTTTTTTGATATGTTTTTATTTGTTAGGATGAACCCTGCTCTGCCGATAACCTGCTTACCCTTATTTATGCGCCTATCTAACTCCCCATCTATTTTTCCGTCGCTAGTGAATAGACTACCTAGATATACGTACTTGTCAACTTGTTCTAATCTCTCATCTTTTAGGACAATGTTGCATATTGTTTTCTCACTTTTTCCCTCAAACACCATGATTTTTGTTTTATTTACGTTAATTTTGAGGTCCATGTTCTTCATGCTTGTATTAAGTTTATTCAACATTCTTTGAAAGTCCTCGATTGATTCTGCCATAACAATCTTGTCATCTGCGAAAGCTAACCCGCGTACCTTAACTGTTTCGAGATCTGCACCTTCTTCGTCGAAGAGGGCAGTTCTTAGACACTTATCCATGAATATGATAAATAGCCACGAGGACATAACGCATCCTTGTTTCACACCTTGCATAATATCGAACCAGTCACTCAGTTTCCCATTTACCCTTACACTCGCTTTACTACCTGTATATATTGTTTTTATTGCTTGTAGGAGCCCTCCATTTACTCCGTACTCTTTAAGGACTTCCCAAATTTAATTTCTATTTACTTTGTCAAATGCTTTTTCTAGGTCCATAAATGCACAGAAAACTTTCTTTCCTACTCTCAAGCTTTTTTCTGTGATCTGTCTTAGGCTAAATATCTGATCTGTACGTGATCTTCCTGGCATAAATCCACTTTGGACTTCCTATATCTTTTCTTCTGTGATTTCCATTACCCTACGAATAAGCATTTTTGAGTATATTTCACTTACGGTACTTAGTAGGCTGATACCTCTGTAATTACTGCAGTTGCTTTTATCTCCCTTTCTTTTGTATATTGGTACAAAGTCTGGGAGAAATCAAAGTATAATTTATTTATAATTATATTGCTTTTGATGTAATACCCACACTCCACATCTTCAAGTCGATATCTTATTTCGTGTGAGCAGGAAATGGTCAAAAAGTCAAACGTCGGTATAAGGTCAACTGCTCCTCTTTCAGTACATATAATTTTAATACAATAATTGTCGTTCATATTGTTTTAAACATTAACATTTCAATTTAAAAATAACAGAATACAACTAATTAATATAAATATTAAAAATAATATTATATTAACAAAATAATAGTTTTCAATATGAAGCCCTCAGAGGAAAAATGTGACTCAGAGAATCTCGAGGTAAAAATGTTACTCGGAAATATCCGAGGAAAAACGTTATAGAAAACTTTGAGGGATAAAATGTGATAGAAAAGGCTACTCGTCCCGAAAAATTAGGGGGGTTGGACCAATATTATTTATGTGGCCAGTCACAGGGGTGCCTTCTCGCCCCCACGAGACGTTGGAAAAGGGGTAGATGTTTCACCAACATTATTTCTATGGCCAATCACAGGGGTGCCTTCCCGCCCCCACCTGAAAATTCGGGACGACTAGCCCAGCTCATGAAAAATATTGCACTAGTAATCCCGAATTTCGGGACGACGAGACACTGCGGATAGAAAAAGTTCCGTGGAAAAACGTTTCTTTTGATATCATAAGTTGAGCACGAAAACACTTTCAGAAAACAAGAACGGCAATATGATCAGGTCCATTAAGCTAGCACCTCCACAATCGAATTTTGCGATTTTTCATAGCTCAGAATTTTGGGCTTCTTTGGGGCTCTTGGAATCCGCCAACAAACTTCCCCCGAAACAACTCTTAAGTTCAAAAATCAACCCCCTTAAATAAAAATGAATTTTTCACAAATTTATTCCCGGCATATTTTTGGGCTTTTTTTGGCCCCTCGAAAATACCCATTCCGATTTTTTGGCTCCAACCCTTAACGTTAAAAATCAACCCCTTTCTCCCACGCAAATATCACTTTGTCAAAAGATAATCTTTTTGAAAATTTCCCAGTGTGGATGGAGTCTCAGATTTATGGGCTTCCCAAAACTACCCATTTCGATTTTTGGGCTCCAACCATTACCGATAAAAATCAACCCCTTTCTCCCACACAGACCTGACTTTGTCAAAGGATAATCTTTTTGAGAATTTCACAGTGTGGATGGAGTCTCATATTTTTGGGCTCCTCGAAAATACCTACCCTGATTCTTGGGCTCCAACCCTTATCGTTAAAGATCAACCCCTTGGAACCATGCAGAAATGACTTTGTCAAAGAATAATGTTTTTAAGAATTTGAAAGTATCAATAGAGTCTCCGATTTTTGGGCTTCTCGGAAATACACACTCCAATTTTTGGGCTCCAGCCCTTAACGTTAAAAATCAACCCCTTTCTCCCACGCAGATATGAATTTGTCAAAAAATACTCTTTTTGAGAATTTTACAGTGTGGATAAAGTCTCTGACTTTTGGGCTCCTCAAAACTGCTCACTCCGATTTTTGATCTCCAACCCTTAACTTTAAAAATCAAACCCTTTCTCCCACGCAGATATGACTTTGTCAAAAGATAATCTTTTTCAGAATTTCACAGTGTGGATGGAGTCTCAGATTTTTGGGCTTCTCAAAACTACCGATTTCAATTTTTGGGCTCCAACCCTTAACGATAAAAATCAACCCCTTTGTCCCACGCAGACATGACTTTGTCAAAAGATAATCTTTTTGAGAATTTCACAGTGTGAATGGAGTCCCAGATTTTTGGGCTCCTCGAAAATACCTACCCTGATTTTTGGGCTCCAACCCTTATCGTTAAAGATCAACCCCTTGGAACCACGCAGAAATGACTTTGTCAAAGAATAATGTTTTTAAGAATTTGAAAGTATCAATAGAGTCTCCGATTTTTGGGCTCCTCGAAAATACCCACTCCGATTTTTTGGCTCCAACACTTAACGTTAAAAATCAACCCCTTTCTCCCACGCAGATATGACTTTGTCAAAAAATAATCTTTTTTGGAATTTTACATTGTGACTAGAGTATCTGATTTTTGGGCTTCTCGGAGATACACACTCCAATTGTTGGGCTCCAACCCTTAACGTTAAAAATCAACCCCTTTCTCCCACGCAGATATGACTTTGTCAAAAAATACTCTTTTTGAGAATTTTACAATATGGATAAAGTCTCTGATTTTTGGGCTCCACAAAACTGCCCACTCCGATTTTTGGGTTCCAACCCTTAACTTTAAAAATCAACCCCTTTCTCCCACGCAGATATGACTTTGTCAAAAGATAATCTTTTTGAGAATTTCACAGTGTGAATGGAGTCCCAGATTTTTGGGCTCCTCGAAAATACCTTCCCTGATTTTTGGGCTCCAACCCTTATCGTTAAAGATCAACCCCTTGGAACCACGCAGAAATTACTTTGTCAAAGAATAATGTTTTTGAGAATTTGAAAGTATCAATAGAGTCTCCGATTTTTGGGCTCCTCGAAAATACCCACGCCAATTTTTTGCTCTAACCCTCAAAGTTAAAAATCAACCCCTTGGTACCACGCAGATATGACTTTGTCAAAAAATAATCTTTTTCAGAATTATACAGTATGGGTAGAGACTTTGATTTTTGGGGTCCTCGAAAATACCCATGCTGACTTTTGAGCTCCAACCCTTATTGTTAAAGATCAACCCCTTTCTCCCACGCAGATATGACATTGTCAAAAAATAACCTTTTTTAGAATTTTACAATGTGGCTAGAGTCTCTGATTCTGGTCTCCTCGTAGATACGCACTCCGATTATTGGACTGCAACACTTAACGTTAAAAATCAACCCCTGTGTACCACGCAGATATGACTTTGTCGAAAAATAATCTTTTTGAGAATTTCACAATGTGGCTAGAGTCTCTGATTTTTGGGCTCCTCAGAAATAACAATTCCAATTTCAGGGCTCCAACCCTTAACAGTGAAAATCAACCCCTTGGTGCCACGCAGATATGACTTTGTCAAAAAATACTCTTTTTCAGAATTTTACAGTGTGGAGAGAGACTTGGATTTTTGGGCTCTTCGAAAATACCCATGCTGAATTCTTGCACCAACCCTTCAAGTTAAAAATCAACCCCTTTGTACCACGGAGATATGACTTTGCAAAGAGTAATCTTTTCGATAATTTTACAGTGTAGATAGGGTCTTTGATTTTTGGGCTTTTCGAAAATACCCACTCTGATTTTTGGGCTCCAACCCTTGCCGTTAACCCTCATCGTGGCTACAGTCTCTGATTTTTGGGCTCCTTGAAAATACACACGCTCAAAAATCAGAGGCTCTAGATACATTATAAAATTCTCAAAAAGATTATTTTTTGATAAAGTCATATTTGCGTGGTACCAAGGGGATGATTTTTAACGTTAAGTATTAGAGCCGAAAATCGAAGTATGTATTTTCGAGGAGCCCAACAATTAGAGACTCTATTAATAATTCAAATTCTTAAAAACATTATTTTTTGACATTCATATCTGCGTGGTACCAAGGGGTTGATTTTTAACGTTAAGGGTTCGAGCCCGAAAATCGGAGTGGGTATTTTGGAGGAGGCTTAAAATCAGAGACTTTATTGTTACTTTAAAATTCTTAAAAACATTATTTTTTGACAATGTCGTATCTGCGTGGTAACAAGGGATTGATTTTTACCGTTAAGGCTTGGACACCAAAAATCAGAGTGGTGATTTTCGTGGTGCCCAAAAATCAAAGTCTCTATCCACACTGCAAAATTCTGAAAAAGATTATTTTTTGACAAAGTCATATCTGCGTGGTTCCAAGGGATTGATTTTTGACTTTAAGGGTTGGAGCTCGAAAACTGGAGTGGGTATCTTCGAGGAGCCCAAAAATCAAAGTCTCTATCCACACTGTGGAATTCTGAAAAAGATTATTTCTTGACACAGTCATAGCTGCGTGGTGCCAAGGGGTTGATTTTTAACTTTGAGGGTTGGAACCCAAAAATCGGAGTGGTTATTTTCGTGGAGATCAAACATGAGAGACTCTAGCCACATTATAAAATTCTAAAAAAGATTATATATTTTGACAATGCCATATCTGCGTGGTACCAAGGGGTTAATTTTTAGCGTTGAGGTTCGGAGCCCGAAAATCGAAATGGGTATTTTCGAGGAGCGCAAAAACCAGAGACTCTATTGACCCTTTAAAATTCTTAAAAAAATTAATTTTTGACAAAGTCATATCTGCGTGGTTCCAAGGGGTTGATCTTTGACTTTAAGGGTTGGAGCTCGAAAATCGGAGTGGCTATCTTCGAGGAGCTCAAACATGAGAGACTCTAGCCACATTGTGAAAT
>CAKNYM010048639.1:5231-17668 GCA_932195095.1 Andricus curvator
GATAGGATAGGATAGGATAGGATAGGATAGGATAGGATAGGATAGGACAGGATAGGATACCAAATTTTCTATGTCCCACTACAGTATTTACATCATTTTATTATTACAGAATAGCTTTATGGGATCTTTAAGGAATTTCAAAATATTTGAAGAATTTGAAATTTATTAGTGTATTTTAAAGATCTCACAGAATTTTCAATGGATTTCAATCATACGGCATTTATTAAGATTCCAAGGAATTTTTAAGATCTTTAAAAAATTCAAATGATTTCAAAGGATTTTGAAATATTTTAGGGCATTTTAATAGATTTCAAGGAATTTTAAAGATTTTTAGAAAATGTCATGATTTTTCCAAGATTTCGAAAAATTTGAAATATTTTTGATATTTTAAAAGATTACAAGGAATTTTCAAAATATTTCAACAATTCCTAGAAATTTTAATTTAAAAAATGTCAAGGGATTTTAAAGGATGAAAAATATTTTGGGGTATTTCAAAAGATTCCAAGAAACTTTTGAATTATTTCAATGATTTGAAGGGATTTCAAAAGATTTTTAAGAATTTAGGGTATTTTCAAAGATTCCAAGAAATTTTTTAGAGCTTTAAAAAAATATTTTAGGGTATTTCAAAAGGTACTAAGAAATTTTAAAAATATTTCAATGATTTGAAGAGATTTCAAGGGATTTTCATAATTTTAGGGTATTTTCCGAGATTCCAATAAATTTTTTAAAGTTAAAAAAAATGCAAGGGATTTCAAAGGATTGGAGATATTTTAGGGTATTTCAAAAGGTAATAAGAAATTTTTTTAATATTTTAATGATTTGGATAGATTTCAAAGGAACTTTCAAGATTTTTGTGTATTTTCAAAGATTCCAAGAAATTTTTATTTAATTTTAGGGTATTTTAGGATATTCACATAGATTCCGAAGAATTTTGAAGAGCTTTAAAAAAATGCAAGGGGTTTCAAAGCATTGGAAATATTTTAGGGTATTTCAAAAGGTACTAAGAAATTTTTAAAATATTTAAATGATTTGAAGAGATTTCAAGGGATTTTCCAGATTTTATGGTATTTTCAAAGATTCCAAGAAATTTTTATTTAAAGAATGTTTAACGGAATTTGAAGATTGGGAATTTAAATGATTTGAAGCGATTTCAAGGGATTTTCAAGATTTTAGGGTATGTTTAAAGATTCAAAGGAACTTTCAATTTATTTCAATGATTTGTAGGGATTTCAAGGAATTTCAAGATTTTTGGGTATTTTGAAAGATTACAAGAAATTTTAAAGTGTTTTAACAAAGGCAAGAGAAATTTCAAAGGATTGGAAATATTTTAGGATTTTTTTTAATATTCCAAGGAATTTTTAATTTATTTCAATGATTTCACAGGATTGATGATAATATTTTAGGGCATTTTCAAAGATTCCAAGGAATTTTTTAGAGTGTTTAAAAGGATTCCCGGGAACTTTCAATTTTTTTAATTGGAAGGGATTTCAAGGGATTTTCAAGATTTAAGGGTATTTTCAAAGATTCCAAGAATTTTTTAAGAGCTTTTTAAACAAATACAAGAGACTTCAAAGAATTCTCAAGATTTTAGAGAATTTTAAAAGGATTTTTTGAAAGGAATTTTTAGATATTTTTGAAGATTCCAAGGAATTTTTAATTTATTTTAATGCTTTGAAAGGATTTCAAGGAATTACCAAAATTTTAGGGTATTTTTAAAGATTTCAAGGAATTTTTGAGAGCATTAAGAAAATGCAAAGGATTTTAAAGGATTGGAAATATTGTAGGGTCTTTAAAAAGATTCCAAGGAATTTTCAATTTATTTCAATGATTTGAAGGGATTTTCAAAATTTTAGGGTATTTTCGAAGATTCCAAGAAATTTTCAAAGATTGAAAAAATCTCAAGGGATTTCAAAGAATTTAAAATATTTTAAAAGATTCCAAGGAATTTTCAATTTATTTCAATTTGAAGGGATTTCAAGGAATTTTTAAGAGCTTAAAAAAATCCAAGAGATTTTAAAGCATTCTCAAGATTTTAGGGCATTTGAAAAGGATTTTTTTTAAGAGGAATTTTTTTGATATTTTCAAAGATTCCAAGGAATTTTTGAGAGCGTTAAGAAAATGCAAGGGATTTCAAAGGATTGGAAATAGTTTAGGGTATTTTCAAAACAGTTTGCAAGGTATTAAAAAAAATTTAGGGTATTTTTAAAGATTCCAAGGAATTTTCAAGGGCTTGAAAGAAAAGCAAGGGATTTCGAAGGATTTAAAATATTTTAGGGTATTTCAAAATATTCCAAGGAATTTTCAATTTAATTTAATGATTTAAAGGCATTTCAAGTGATTTTCAAGATTTTAAGGTATTTTAAAAGATTCAAATAAATGTTTAAGAGCTTTAAAAAATGTAAGGGATTTTAAAGAATTTGGAATATTTTAGGATATTTAAAAAGATTCCAGGTAATTTTTCATTTATTTTAATAATTTGAAGGGATTTCAAGGGATTATGAAGATTTTAGGGTATTTTTTAGAGATTCCAAGAAATTTTCAAAAGATTTAAAAAATCTTAAAGGATTTCAAATGATTTAAAATATTTTAGTGTATTTAAAAAGATTCCAGGGATTTTTAAATTTATTTCAATAATTTGAAGGGATTTCAAGGGATTATGAAGATTTTAGGGTATTTAAAAAGATTCCAGGGAATTTTTAATTTATTTCAATTATTTGAAGGGATTTCAAGGGATTAAAAGAATTGTAGGGTAATTAAACAGATTTCAAGGAATTTTCAATTTATTTCAATCATTTGAAGGAATTTCAAGGGATTATGACGATTTTAGGGTATTTTGAGAGATTCCAAGAAATTTTTTAAAGAATTCATAAATCTCAAGTGATTTCGAAAGATTTAAAATATTTTAGGGTATTTAAAAAGATTACAGGGAATTTTCAATTTATTTCAATAATTTGAAGGAATTTCAAGGGATTATGAATCCCAACGGCCATGCCACGCTGAAAAAACCAGTTCTCGTTAGATCACTGAAGTTAAGCACTGTTGGGACTTGGATGGGTGACCATTCGAGAAGGAATTTCAAAGGATTTTCAAGATTTTAAGGTATTTTAGAAGATTCAAATAAATTTTTAAGAGCTTTAAAAAATGCAAGGGATTTTTAAGAATTTGGAATATTTTAGGATATTTAAAAAGATTCCAGGGAATTTTTAATTTATTACAATAATTTGAAGGGATTTCAAGGGATTAAAAAAATTGTAGGGTATTTAAAAATATTTTAAGGAATTTTCAATTTATTTCAATCATTTGAAGGAATGTCAAGGGATTATGAAGATTTTAGGGTATTTTTAGAGATTCCAAGAAATTTTTAAAAGAATTCATAAATCTTAAGGGATTTCAAAAAATTAAGAAAAATCTAGGGTATTTGAAAAGATTTCAAGGAATTTACAATTTATTGCAATGATTTGAAGGAATTTCGAGGGATTTTCTGAATTTTAGGGTATTTTCAAAGATTCCAAGAAATTTTTAAAAGAATTCATAAATCTCAAGGGATTTCAAAGGATTTAAAAGATTTTAGGGTATTTAAAAAGATTTTAGGGAATTTTTAATTTATTTCAATAATTTGAAGGAATTTCAAGGGATTATGAAGATTTTAGGGTATTTAAAAAGATTCCAGGGAATTTTTAATTTATTCGAATTATTTGAAGGGATTCCAAGGGATTAAAAGAATTGTAGGGTATTTAAACAGATTTCAAGGAATTGTCCATTTATTTCAATGATTTGAAGGAATTTCACGGGATTTTCTAAATTTTCGAGTATTCTCAATGATTCAAATAAATTTTTAAGAGCGTTACAAAATGCAAGGGATTTTCAAGAATTTGGAATATTTTACGATATTTAAAAATATTCCTGGGAATTTTTAATTTATTTAAATAATTTGAAAGGATTTCAAGGGATTAACAATTTTTTAGGGTATTTGAAAAGATTTCAAGGAATTTTCAATTTATTTCAATCATTTGAAGGAATTTCAAAGAATTATGAAGATTTTAAGGTATTTTTAGAGATTCCAAGAAATTTTAAAAGAATTCATAAATCTCAAGGGATTTCAAAAAATAAAAAAAAATCTAGGGTATTTGAAAAGATTTTAAGAATTTTCAATTTATTGCAATGATTTGAAGGAATTTCAAGGGATTTTCTGAATTTTAGGGTATTTTCAAAGATTCCAAGAAATTTTTTAAAGAATTCATAAATCTCAAGGGATTTCAAAGGATTAAAATTTTTTTAGGGTATTTAAAAAGACTTCAAAGAATTTTCAATTTATTGCAATGATTTGAAGGAATTTCAAGGGATTCTCTGAATTTTAGGGTATTTTCAAAGATTCCAAGAAATTTTTATAAGAATTCATAAATCTCAAGGGATTTCAAAGGATTTAAAAGATTTTAGGGTATTTAAAAAGATTTCAGGGAATTTTTAATTTATTTCAATAATTTGAAGGAATTTCAAGGGATTATAAAGATTTTAGGGTATTTTGTGAGATTCCAAGAAATTTTTAAAAGATTTCAAAAATCTCAAGGGATTTCAAAGGATTAAAAAAATTTAGGATATTTAAAAATATTTCAAGGAATTTTCAATTTATTTCAATGATTTGAAGGAATTTCAAGGGATTTTATAAATTTTAGGGTATTTTCAAAGATTCCAAGAAATTTTTAAGAGTTTTAAAAAATTTCGGGGGGTCTTAAAAGGATTGGAAAAATTTTAGGGTATTTTTAAAGATTCCAATGATTTTGAAGATTTCAAGATCATATTGAATTTTAAAATATCAAACTCAAAATTCAACTACTATCAAAAGCTACTCAAATTGTTTTTTTTTGTAGAAGATGATCAAGTAAATTTCAAATTAAAATTGCGCAATTATGAATCAGACTATTTACTTTTTTCCGTGTAATTAAGAAAGACTTTAATCAAATATTAAATAACTATTAAGGTTGATTTAATGACTCAAACGATCAAAACATCATATTGAGTTCATAAAATTATCAGTTTTCTTGTTTACTCAAGTTACACAGTAAAAAAAGGACTTTTAATGTTACACCTTAAATTCAGAAATTAACTTAAATTCAGTCAAAATTCATCTGGATTCAAGTAAATTTGATCTGAAATCAAGAAAGCGTATGATTAAATAAAATCCTAAAATCCAGATATGGACCTTCTTGATTTCAGACAAAAATTTATCAATAATAAAAAATAATTAATAAAAATTTATTTATCAATCAAACATGGTTTGACTGAAAAGTCAGTCATTTCTACTGACAAAACAGTCGTTTCAACAGATAAATCAGTCAATATTTCTGACTGAATTAATTAATCAATCATAGTGACTGATTTGTCTGTCATATTAAAATAGTAAAATTATTTATAAATTAAAATTCCTAATTAAATTCCTACATTTCAATAAATTTTGTTAATTAATCATAAATTCCTTATTAAAACATTAAAAGTTACGTATTATACCAGTAAAAATAACTGATTCAATTAGTGAAAGTTTCTGATTCAATCAAATCGAAATCGAATTACTGTTAGAAAATAAAGTTTTTTCGCTGAAAATTCATCTTTTTGGTTAAATTGACCTGTTTTTTATTTCAAATTAAAATCTTTTTGTTTAAAATATTAACTGTTTTTTATTGTAAATTGAAATATTTGTCTCTTTCTTTGGTTGAAAATTTAATTTGAAAACAAAATTTTTTTTTGTAGAAGATTAATTCTGTTAATTGAAAATTTAACTATTCCCTTTTTGGTTGAAAATTAATTTTTTTAGTTGCAAATTCAACAATATTTGGTTGAACATTCATGTTTTTTACGTTGAAAATTCGTCTTTTTTGGTAGAAATTTAATCTTCTTGGTTGAAAATTCATTTTTTGTTGAAAATTCATCTCTGTGGTTGAAAATTTAATTAAAAAAAAAAAAATTAATTTGTTCTTTTATGGTGGAAAATTAATTTTGTTAGAATGTTAACAGAAAATTTAACTATTCCTTTTTCGGTTGAAAAATGATTTTTTTCATTTGCAAATTCATATGTTTAGTTGAAAATTCAACTTTTTGTTCAAAAATTTTTGTAATTTCTTTAAAATTCATATTTTTGGTAAAAAAATAATCTTCTTGGCGGAAAATACTTTTTTTTTTTAAAATTAAACTACTTAGTTGAAAGTTGAACTGCTTTGTTAAAAATACATTTTTTTTGTTCATGATTCGTCATTTTAGTTAAAAATTCATTTTTTTAAATACTTTTTTTTAGTTTAAAATTCAACTTTTTGTTTTTGTTAAAGATTCGTGATTTTACTTGAAAATTTATCTCTGCAGTTGAAAATTTAGTTTAAAAAAAATGATTTGTTTTTTATGGTCAAAAATTAATTTTGTTAAAATGTTGACAGAAAATTTAACTATTCTTTTTTTCGTTGAAAATTGACTTTTTTAGTTGAAAATTCATCGATTTATTTGAATATTAATCTTTTTTACTTGAAAATTCAACTTTTTAGTTGAGAATTTTGGTAATTTTTTGAAAATCCATATTTTTTGGTTGAAAATTAATTTTCTTGGTTGAAAAATTATCTTTTTTAGTTAAAAATTCAACTAATTGGTGGTAAATTTATGTTTTTTTTTTAAATTTCTCTTTTTTGTTAGAAAATTTATCTTCTTGGCGGAATTTTTTTTTTTAATACAACTATTTCGTTGAAAGTTTAGCTGCTTTGTTAAACATTAAAAATTCTTTCTTTTTGATCATGATTTATAATTTTAGTTGAAAATTCATTTTTTTCAATACAAATTTTTTTAGTTTAAAATTCAACTTTTTTTAGTTGAAAATTCATCTTTTTTGTTGAAAAATCAACTATTTGGTTGCAAATTTAATTTAAAAAAAAATGAATCTTCTTTTTATGGTCGAAAATTTATTTTGTTAGAATGTTAACAGAAAATTTAAATATTCCTTTTTCGGTTGAAAATTGATTTTTTTTTATTTGAAAATTCATTTTTTTAGTTAAAAATTCAACTTTTTTTGGTTGAAAATTAATCTTCTTGATTGAAAATTCATCTTTTTTTCTTGAAAATTCTACTAGTTGGTTAAAAGTTGAACTATTTTTAAAAAATTCATTTTTTTTTGTATAAAATTAATCTTCTTGGCAGAAAATTAATTTTTTTTTTATATTTCAACCACTTAGTTGAAAGTTGAACTGCTTTGTTAAAAATTAATTTTGTTGTTGTTCATGATTTATCATTTTAGTTGAAAATTCATTATTTAAATACTTTTATTTTAGTATAAAATTCAACTTTTTTGGTTGAAAATTAATCTTCTTGTTTGAAAATTACCTTTTTTTAAATACATTTTTTTTGGTTTGAAATTCAACTTTTTTGGTAAAAAATTCATCTTTTTGGCGAAAAATTATTATTTATGAATTTAACTACTCCGTTGAAAGTGCAACTGCTTTGTTAAAAATTATTTTTTTCATAATTCATTATTTTAGTTGAAAATTCGTTTTTTTTTAATCCTTTTTTTTAGTTTAAAATTAAACTTTTTTGTTTGAAAATTAATCTCTTGATTGAAAATTCATCTCTGTGGTTGAAAATTTATTTTAAAACAAATTGATTTGTGTTTTTACGGTGGAAAATTATTTTGTTAAAATGTTAACAGAAAATTTAACTATTTTTTTTTGGTTCAAAATTGATTTTTGTAGGTTGAAAATTCATTTGTTTAGTTGAAAATTACTCTTTTTTGGTTGAAAATTCACCTTTTTCAATAATTTTTTTTTAGTTGAAAATTCATTTTTTTGGTAGAAAATTAATCTTCTTGGCGGAAAATTCATTTTTTTTTAATTCAACTTTTTTTGGTTGGAAATTAATCTTCTTGATTGAAAATTATTTTTTCTTCCTTGAAAATTCTACTAGTTGGTTAAAAGTTGAACTATTTTCAAAAAAATAATTTTTTTGTTTGAAGATTCATAATATTATTTGAAATTTTTTTTTCTAATAATTACAAATTACAAATTCATTTTTTTCTTCATGATTTATCATTTTAGTTGAAAATTCATTTTTTTAAATACATTTTTTTAGTTAAAAATGTCAACTTTTTTTGGTTGAAAATTAATCTTTTTGATTGAAAATTCATCTCTTTTTCTTGAAAATTCTACTAATTGGTTAAAAGTTGAACCATTTAAAAAAATATCTTTTTTTTGTATACAATTAATCTTCTTGGCGGAAAATTCATTTTTTTCAATTCAACCACTTAGTTGAAAATTGAACTGCTTTGTTAAAAATTCATTTTTTTGTTGTTCATGGTTTATTATTTTAGTTGAAAATTCATTATTTAAATACATTTATTTTAGTTTAAAATTAAACTTTTCTGGTTGAAAATTAATCTTCTTGGTTGAAAATTCACTTTTTAAATACATTTTTTTTTGGTTTAAAATTGAACTTTTTTGGTTGAAAATTAATCTTCTTGGTTGAAAATTCACTTTTTTTAAAAATAATTTTATTTTATTATAAAATTCAACTTTTTTTGTTAGAAAATTAATCTTTTTGGTGGAAAATTCATTTTTTTTTAAATTCAAAAACTTCGCTGAAAGTTGTTGAAAATTCTACTACTTGGTTGAAATTTGAACTATTTAGAAAAATTCATTTTTTTGGTTGAAGATTCATAATATTATTTGACATTTTTTTTCTAATAATTTTTTTTTTCTTTGAAAATTCAACTACTTGGTTAAAAGTTGAACTACTTTGTTAAAAATTCTTTTTTTTTTGTTTATGATTAATTATTTTAGTTGAAAATTGATTTTTTAAATACTTTTTTTTTGTTTGAAATGCAACTTTTTTGGTTGAAAATTAATCTTCTTGGTTAAAAATTCACCTTTTTTTCAATAATTTTTTTTTAGTTTAAAATTCATTTTTTTGGTAGTTAATTAATCTACTTGGCGGAAAATTAATTTTTTTTCAACTTTTCTGGTTGAAAATTAAACTTCTTGGTTGAAAATTCACCCTTTTTTTAATAATTTTTTTTTTTAGTTTAAAATTCATTTTTTTGGTAGAAAATTAATCTTATTGGTGGAAAATTCATTTCTTTTTAAATTCAAAAACTTCGTTTGAAAGTTGAACTGCTTTGTTACAAATTCATTATTTTTGTTCACGATTTATCATTTTAGTTGAAAATGATTTGTTTCAAATACAGTTTTTTTGGTAAGAAAATCAACTTTTTTGGTTGAAAATTAATCTTTTTGATTGAAAACTCATCTTTTTTTCTTTTTTTTTTTGAAAATTCTACTACTTGGTTGCAAGTTGAACTATTTTAAATAAATTAATTTTTTTGGTTGAAGATTCATAATATTATTTGACATTTTTTTTCTAATAATTTTTTTATCTTTGAAAATTCAACCCCTTGGTTAAAAGTTGAACTACTTTGTTAAAAATTCTTTTTTTTGGTTCATGATTAATTATTTTAGTTGAAAATTGATTTTTTAAATACTTTTTTTTTGGTTTAAAATTCAACTTTTTTGGTTGAAAATTAATCTTCTTGGTTGAACATTCACCCTTTTTTAATAATTTTTTTTTTAGTTTAAAATTCATTTTTTTTGTAGAAAATTAATTTTCTTGGCGGAAAATTAATTTTTTTTAAATTCTACTTTTTTGGTTGAAAATTAACCTTCTTGGTTGAACATTCACTTTTTTAAAAAATAATTTAATTTTATTATAAAATTCAACTTTTTTTGATAGAAAATTAATCTTTTTGGTGTAAAACTAATTTTTTGTAATTCAAAAAATTCGTTGAAAAAACTTTGATTAAAATTCATTATGTTTGTTCATGATTTATCATTTTAGATGAAAATTATTTTTTTTAAATACAGTTTTTTTAATAAAAAATTCAACTTCTTTGGTTGAAAATTAATCTTCTGGATTGAAAATTCATCTTTTTTTTTATTGAAAATTCTACTCCTTGGTTGAAAGTTGAACTATTTTTAAAAAATTCATTTTTTTGGTTGAAGATTCATAATAATATTTGAAATTTTTTTTTCTAATAATTTTTTTTTCGTTGAACATTCAACTACTTGGTTAAAAGTTGAACTACTTTGTTAGAAATTTTTGTTTGTTCGTTCATGATTAATCATTTTAGTTGAAAATTGATTTTTTAAATCCTTTTTTTTTTTTGTTTAAAATTCAACTTTTTTGGTTGAAAATTAATCTTCTTGGTTGAAAATTCACCCTTTTTTTAATATTTTTTTTTAGTTTAAAATTAATTTTTTTTGGTAGAAAATTATTCTTCTTGGCGGAAAATTTTTTTTTTAAATTCATTTTTTTTCGGTTGAAAATTAACCTTCTTGGTTGAAAATTCACTTTTTTTAAAAATAATTTAATTTTATTACAAAATTCAACTTTTTTTGGTAGAAAATTAATCTTCTTGGTTGAAAACCCACCCTTTTTTTGATAATTTTTTTTAGTTTAAAATTCATTTTTTTTTGTAGAAAATTAATCTACTTAGCGGGAAATTCATTTTTTTTAATTCAATTTTTCTGGTTGAAAATTCACTTTTTTTTTAATAATTTTTTTTTAAATTCAACTTTTTTTGGTAGAAAATTAATCTTTTTGGTGGAAAATTCATTTTTTTTCATTCAAAAACTTCGTTGAAAGTTGAACTGCTTAGTTACAAATTCATTTTTTTTGTTCACGATTTATCATTTTAGTTGGAAATGATTTTTTTTAAATACAGTTTTTTTACCAAAAAATTCAACTTTTTTGGTTGAAAATTAATCTTCTTGATTGAAAATTTATCATTTTTGTTGTTAAAAATTCTACTATTTTTAAAAAATACATTTTTTTGGTTGAAGATTCATAAAAATATTTGAAATTTTTTTTTCTAATAATTTTTGTTTTCGTTATTCAAAATTCAACTACTTGGTTAAAAGTTGAACTACTTTGTTAAAAATTCATTTTTTTTATCATGATTTATCATTTTAGTTGAAAATTCATTTTTTTAAATACTTTTTTTTAGTTGAAAATTCAAATTTTTAGTTGAAAATTAATCTTTTTGGTTGAAAATTCACTTATTTTTAAATAACTTTTTTCAGTTTAAAATTCAACCACTTGGTTGAAAGTTCTTTTTTTTTGTTCATGATTTATCATTTTAGTTGAAAATTCATTTTTTGAAATACTTTTCTTTAGTTTAAAATTAAACTTTTTTGGTTGAAAATTAATCTTCTTTATTGAAAATTCTTTTTTTTTTTTTGAAAATTCTAGTAATTGGTTAAAAGTTGAACTATTTAAAAAAAAAATTTTTGTGGTTGAAAATTCATAATATTATTTAAAAATGTACTTTATTTACCATTTTTTTTCGCTGAAAATTCAACTACTTGGTTAAAAGTTAAACTACCTTGCTAAATTTATTTTTTATTCAAAGATTCATAATTTGAATTGACTGATTTAAAAAGTCACTTTTGACTGATTTGTCAGTCGTAAAATCCGCATTATATGAATCAGTAAAAATTGAAGGCTAATTTTTTAACAATTTAAAATTATTTTCTTTGTTTTAAAGTTGTTTCTTAAATGAAAAAAATTATGTTAACAAAACCGGTTTTTTCAGTTCAAGACAAATATTTTTTTGAGTGTAATTTTTTTCAATATTCTTTTTTATATCACGCATTTAACTCTTATCGAGGAAATTCTCTTTTCTATTTACGTTTATTCATCTATATAAATATAAAAGTTTTAATGTAACGCTGTAAGATTGTAACTAATTTTTTATTTACTTTATTGTTTATAGTGTTTAGTGTACTATAAACTTTATAGTACAAACTATAAAGATAGTGTGCGAGGTAAATTTGCTTTTATACCAATAAAGCTGCAGGATTTTACAGCAGATGTAAAATCGTCCTTTACCAGAAACTACAAATCGTATTATACCAATATAAAATAATAATTTATTGATGACTGGACGAATTTGATAAATAAATAAATTCAGATAAATTGACTATCTTATTAAAAAAAAAAACAATCTGGCTTAATTTATATTCTTACTTTTTTGGTAAATACTTAAAAGTCCTTAATGCGGAATCTTGAGCCGCGAAAAAATTTTAGGGTATTTTAAAAGATTTTATGCAATTTTTAACAGGTTTCAATTATTTGAAGGGATTTCAAAGAATTTTTAAGTTTGTAGGGTATTTTTAAAGATTCCAAGGAATTTTTAAATAGATTCCAATAATCTGAAGGGGTATTATAGAATTTTGAATATTTAAGGGTATTTTCAAAGATTCCAAGGAATTTTCAATGGTTTTCAATAGTTTAAAAGGATTTGAATTTTGTTTGAATATTTTAGGGTATTTTGAAAGATTGCAAGGAATTTTTAAATATATTTCAATAATTTGCAGGAATATTAAAGGATTTTAAACATTTTAGGGTATTTTGAAAGATTC
>CAKNYM010048640.1:0-16507 GCA_932195095.1 Andricus curvator
GTCTTCTGGGAACAAGTATATGGAGATACTTATCAGCTAAATGAAGAAAGAAAGTTATCGCTAGAACTAAGAACTTTTCAGCGCCAGGGCCAGATAAAATCAACAACTTTTGGTGGAAGAAGTTTACTTCTACGCACCAACATCTAGCTCGTATATTTACTACTTTCTTAAACGGAGAACAACCCGTCCCGCAGTGGCTAGTGGAAGGACGCACGGTATTGATCCCTAAGACCGGAGATTTACTTTTATTATTATTATTATTATTATTATTATTATTAATTAATGTCTCAGGCTTAAGATGGTTACAGCCCAATATGTCGAAGGCATTTTTGGTTAGAGTTGGATTCTTTTTTTTCTTTTTTTTCTTGATGGTATGCACGAGGCTGTCCCGGTATATATTATCAGTCACGGACGCATTATTATAATGCAATCAAGTGATGTGATAAGAGCGTGTGCCTTGACATATTGGGCAAAGCCTGGATTTTACCCCATCATTCACGGACTGGGTTGCAGTCAAGTGCATGATGAAAGGACCTACACCTCAAGCTGGGATCCGAACCACCAGAACCTCGGTAAAGGTACATAGAAAAGCCACCGAGGCTTTCATTATATTTTTTGTTTAAACTTGTTCTCGGGTGAACCCGGGTTTTCACCATAGCCACGAACGAAGTCAAGTGACTGATGAGATGAGGATATTGTAAGTTATTTTAATACGATGTTTGAAATCATTTGCGATGATGTTTTAGGTACAAAGTTAGGAGCATGGTGTAGTTTGCAGTTTGTCTTTACCGCTGTTATCCTTACATAGCGGCCGTGAGTGTTGGAGGTGACAACAGTCGCCTCTGGATGCTTTCTTAGAGCTATTGTCACGTCCCGAGCAAAGGCGAGGGTAGGTTGGTAATAGGGTAGGTAAGGGAGGTTAAATTAGCTGATTAAGGCAGATTGGTAAAGTCCGACAATTTATATTATAGTGGGATCGTCTGCACTTCATCAAATTAAGGGGATTGTGTAAATTCAGAATATATAACAGCAATTGAAATAGTAAATATTTATTAGAACATGAGAATAGAAAAGGAATTACAGTTAATTAACAGATAAAAACTTACGCTACCTTCCAGTCCGAAAGGGCAAGAGAAGATTTGTATGTCGATGATATCCCCAATAGTTGTAGAATATCGACGGAATTCTATCGGGTGTTTCAATTGATTTGCACGAGTAATCCGAAATCAATCTATACGACGTCCGAAAACCGAAGGGACTTTGTTTTCACTTAGAACTCCGTACTATTTCACGATGGATGCGACTTGCACAAAGCGGTTCTTCGTTGAGGAATATTTCACAATGTTCAAAATATCGCGACTTAACCCAAGCGGTTCGTACTTCAGAGTTTGAGTTAACAGTAAGACTTCTCGAAACGTAAAGACAACCACCAGGGGTGAGTCTTGGGTTTCTATAGGAAAAGGCATCTTCAAAAGTCACGTACGAATCGCTAAAGTTACAAATGGCACGTACAACTCGCCAAAGTTACGAACAGGTTATTGACTGTTTTGGTTTGTGTATTAATTGTCGATGGATGATTGATTCTTTTACTTCTTTCTTGCTCTTTCATGACCAGTTTCTTCATTCTAAATAATAGTTGTAAATACATGCAACATGTTTTTGCAACTATTTCGTTACATTGTTTATTTGTGTAATTATTCACTTATTACTAGTTTATATCCTATGATGGTACATAATTCAACTATCCTTTGCCAGGAGGATATAATATGTAGTATGATAATTTAATTACCTAAGCATCTATGTATTACCGATGGTTAGGTAGGTCGGTATGCTCATGGTATTACATCGCTATATAGCTCCTGCCTACTTACTTATCGACGGCCAACCATATAATTTGAATTGGGGCTCCTTAATGCTATTTTCAGTTAAAATTTTTTCGCTCAAGATTTTTGACCTTAATTTTTGGACATTTCATAGTGATAATTGTATATGTGGTTTTACGTACTTAATCACATTTCTACAAAGACTTGTGTGCTTTTTTTTAGGTGCATGCCGTAGTTTCAAATCAGCCAGTTTGTATTTAATAACATTAAGAATTCCCAGCTTACATTTTACATGAGCATACGCATATAGAACCTGACTGAACTCTACAATTTACTGTCAATCAAATTCTATATACGTATGTTCATATAGTGACTAATTCGCCATATTGCTGTGACACGTGGTTCTAGATGCCATGCTATGGGTGTGGTGTTTTATTCTGCAGGAGGTCTTCTAATCCTTATCGCGTCGGATTACATTTCACGAGCCGGCGGCCATCATGATTAGGGATGTCGCTGTGGGCGGTTGTAGTTTCACCTGCTTATCAGCTTCTCACTCTCCATTTTATTCGAATGTGCGGCGTTCCTTTTCGTCATGCAGGCGGAGTCTCGCTTCTGAGTTAGTGTCTCACTTACTGCGGGCGTTTATATCTAATACAGTAGAAAGTTATGTTAATGTTTTATTTAGATTATTAGTTATGCGTATTGATTATAGTAATTTTGATGTCACCTCTCTCGAAATTAACATTTTATAGAAAATTTATTTCTTTTCTTAGCCTACCTTAACGAGTTTTCTCAATTCGTCACATAAATTGCTTAGATAAATTACTCACTTATGCCTTTTCTCATCAAGAGCATATAAGATAGAATTTTTGTTTTCTTTTGTTTTACTAAAACATTTTGGTTAAACTCTGGGTTTAGAGAATTAATAATGTTGAATACCCAAAGGGATTTTATGGCTTGTTATGTAATTATATAACAACAACAGTTTGCTTTTAAGGATTCTGCAATGTGAATGTAATGTTTATCCATATTATGGAATTTGTCATTGATGATAATTTGTAAGGGTAGAATTTTGAAATGATAGGATTTTGGGGAAAGGAGTCAGTTGGTCCGTAAAACTTGAATTTACAGATCTTCTTTCATTGCTATCCAGAGTGGTCTTGAGGTGAGTCATTGAGGTTAACATGAATTTCAATCGCCATGTTCTTATCGTGTGGAAGGCGTTCCTGGCCGGTGAGATCTTATCACGAAAGCATTATATTTCATGTGAGGAGCAGCCACGATGAGATGGTGCTATTATCATACGAAGTTAGATGTGTGATGTTTCTTTGCATAGAGTTAAAGATTCTTCTTCCGGTGGAAACAGCCTTAAGGAGTCCAATTACTAGGATGACGCAGCATGATGCCATGCCGATATGATGTTCCGGTTCCATATATTTGTCTCTTCACGTCTAGCGAAGATTTTAACTGGAAAAGTTTTTGATTTTTATTTTCCGTCCTCCCTCCTTAGAATGGTTCATCGCCCTCGATGAAAATGTCCTCGTTTTGATAGACATCGAAACAAAGGTGCGGCCTGTGTGGTGTAGACCCCTCGTCACTTGAATAGCTGAACGAGTGATTACATTTTCTGTTGTTCTTGAGAACTTTGCAACTGGCTGAGTGTAGGGATTAGGAAAATAGGAAGTTTCATCAATCTTGCTTGATCACATGTAATTTTAGCACATCCCAGAGTCTAATTAACAGCACTTGTTATTGCTGTCTAATTTTTTGATATTTCATTTAATTCGGAATGAGTTTTTCGTTTGTTTACCACTGTCACTCCTATGCATGTGTATATTAGTGTATACAAGTTATTAAAATTTGATAATATAACGGCTAAAGTGATTATTTCGATTTTTAGAGATTGTGATCTCTTTCATTTAATTAAAATGTGGTTTGCTTTGAGAAAATTCGAAAGTATCAATTTTACTGAGCCTTTTCGTGCTAAACTTCAAAATTCCTATAATTAATTTTTATTCCACCTACAAAACAATATGGACCAAGTCAATGCGTTCCCTTTTCGAAAACCTGGATACATATTTATACGAAGACATTTGCATAAACACTATTTGCAATTTAGTTAAAATATACAAGGTTTTATATTTTATATTAAATATAATATATAGGTTGGTATAGCAGTTTGCTTAAAATTCTAAGGTTCTATGGTGCCATGAAATTGCATTCGCAGCGGCGTAGCAGGCTGTTATCCAGGTCTGGGCGTGGAAAATTTTAGTCTCCAACATGAACTCTTTATATCAAATAAATATTCAAAAAATTAAATTCATAATTGAAAATACACAATAATATTAAATTTTGTATTAAGTTTGGGTCATTGGTAAAAATAAAATGAACTATTATACTTTCCTACCATAATGTTAATCAAGCAAAGATGTATTTCAAAGCAAAACACTTCCAAGGATTCTACTGAACATTTCACCGGCTGGAAGTTTCCGATAGCTTAAACTTACATCGATAGATTTTGCGACTGAATGTATTCAAAGATTCTTTGTGGTGTTACCCAGAAAAAGATTAATAGACCGAATCTATTTCAAATCATATAGGCATTTACAGATATTTTCAAATTTTAAAGGTACAATGAGTTTTTTGCAAATTTGACTTTAAAACCCGTGCCATTTTTACAATTTATGAGATATTAAGGGTTTTCTTGTTCTAGTTTATTCAGTTTTTTGCACTCTTTCAAAATCCAAAAAAATTGAAGAAATAACAAAAAATGGTAAGGTTTTTTTTAGATTTTTGAAAAAAGGAAACAAAATTTCACAAAAACCCCAACTTTTTTCAGCAATTTTTTGGAATAATAGGTACTAATATAGTTTACCTACCATAAATTTTTTGTTTGTTACTTTTTTTTGTTCTCCGGGAGAAAAAAAAATTATTTATGACCGAATCCATTTCAAATCAGGCAGGTTCTACACTTGAACAAAATTTTCGTTACGAAGTTATGCGTATTTGAATTTTTTGCTTTGTTTTTCAATAAAATCCCAATTTTTTCTTTAAACTTATGTAACTTTTGACCTAATTGAAATATTTAATATTCTGGTAGAGTTTATCGCCTTCTTTCGAAATCCGCGAGAAAATTAAGAAAATGTTCAAAATTAGCAAAATGGCGGCAGTTTTTCTGAAAATATTAGAAGTCGATTTTCTCAAAAAACCTACACTGATATTTTTTGACATTTTTTTGTACTACGAGGCACGTCCAGAAAGTAAGAGTACTGGTACTCTCACAGCTGTAGGGAATACTTTTTCGACATGTTGGCAACACTGCCGCGTAGCCTGACTCCTCCCCTTCAAAGCGATACCAATCCTAGGTTAGTGTGTTGAAAACTCTTGACGCAGTAGCATCTCTCGCGAAAAATGTCGATCGTATCTCCTGCCAAGTGCGAAATTCGCGCCGTCATTCGCTACCTCGTTGTGAAGGCTACGAACGCGAAGGCGATGATTTTCTTTACTCTATTGTTACTGGAGACGAAACTTGGGTTGCCCACTACACGCCTGAAACTAAGAGGCAGTCTCAACAATGGCGCCACACCTTGTCACCCTCCGCCAAGAAATTCAAAACCACAATTTCAGCCAAAAAAATCATGGCATCCGTGTTTAGGGACCACAAAGGCATAATTTTGATTGAATATCTGCCTCACGGGGAGACCATCAACGCGGCAAGCCACTGCGAGACGCTGAAAAAATTGAAAAGGGCGATTCAGAATAAAAGGAGGGGCATGCTGACGAAGGGAGTCTGCCTGCTGCACGACAATGCCAGACCTCACACGACCAACGCCACGAAGCAACTCCTGGACTCTTTTGGATGGGACCTTTTGAACCATCCCCCGTATTCCCCTGACCTGGCCCCTTCAGATTTCCATCTCTTCACTTCCCTGAAGGTGCACATGGGTGGAAACAAGTTTTCAACGGACGAGGAGGTGAAGGGGGAGGAGGAGACGTGGGCGAAAGAGCTGGCGGGAGACTTCTTCGAGGCAGGCATCAAAAAATTGATCCCGCGGCTCACCACTTGCATCGAGAGGGATGGTGACTATGTCTAAAAATAACTTACACATGTACTAGTGTAACCAACTCTGTTTTTGTTTTAATAAATTTTGTTTGAAGCCTACATAAATTGAGTACACTTACTTTCTGGACGTGCCTCGTATTATAAGGAAAATATCTTGTAAGTTTTATGCGGGCTAAATAAATTTTGTGGCCAGGAGAACTTTTTTTTCATAAAATCGAATTTTCGCATTTTTCTTGCAAACAACAAGAGATACGAAAAAATGTAAATAAAATAATTGGCACAGTTAAAAAAGTCTTACAAAAAGTTCCTTTACTCATTTATGATATCTTGTACCATTTCCGAGAAAAATAAAAAAAATCAATTTTCATAAAGAAAAAAAGGTTGTAACTTATAGAATATCTTTTTTATATGAATACAAATTTGAAAAAATATTTTTTTTAAATAAAAAACGTGGTGTTTGCCCCCTTTCACAGAAATTGCCCATATGTTTCTAGTCCTTCAACTTTTTTTCAAATTTTATATATAAATGAACAATTGAAATTCGAAAATGTCTTTATTCATTTTTTTTCATCATTCTGTGATAGTTCAATGTCTCTATGCAAACTTAGATTCACAATAATAGGTAAAGCTCGAAGAATAATTTTGAATGCTAAATTACAAGTGTGTCCTGATTTTGAAACTGTGCACAGAATAGTATATTATGAAACATGTGCGTAAAATGCGGTTTTGCACACGGGATCACCACAAGTGTGTAAATCGTACGCACATGTTGCATATAGATTTTTTGACATAGTGTGCCTAAACATGCGTCTTTACATATGAGTGCGTAAAACGGGCATATGAGTGCATAAAAATAAGCCGTTTTACGCACTCATATGGGTGTGTAAGAACGAATTTTACGCACACTGTGTCAAAAAAGCAATTTATAATATAGTTGATAACACATTTGTACAGTTAAAAGAATTGGCTGCAACTGTAGTTTCCGAAAGAAATATTGAATTTTTTTATTTTTCTCGGAAATAGTACGAGATATCATAAATGAATAAAGGAACTTTTTGTAGAACTTTTTTAATTGTGCCAGTTAGTTTCTTCACATTTTTTCGTATCAGTTGTTTGCAAGAAAAATGCGAAAATTCGATTTTATGAAAAAAAATTCTACTGGCCACAAAAGTTATTTAGCCCGCATAAAACTCACAAGGTATTTTCTTTATGATAGTATAAAATTAAAAAAAAAATTGGCAAAAAATATAAGTGTGGTTTTTTGTTTGTTGAGAAAATCGACTTTTAATATTTTCAGAAAAACCGCCGCCATTATGCTAATTTTGAACATTTTCTTAATTTTCTCGCGAATTTGGAAAGAAGGCAATACACTCTACCAGAATCTTCAATATCTCAATTAGGTCGAAATTTATATAAGCGTAAAGAAAAAATTGGGATTTTTTTGAAAAACAAAGCAAAAAATTCAAATTCGCATAACTTCGTAACCAAAATTTTGTCCACAAATCGCAAAAATACGTATTGTCTAATTTCCTCTAAAAAAAAACAATATATTTTGACCCCAAGAGATTCTGCGACTTCAAGTATAGAACCTGCCTACTTTGAAATGGATTCCGTTCACTCTTTCAAAATGCACAAAATATGTAAAAAATAATGAAAATCGGTAACGTCATTTTGGATTTTTGGAAAAAAAAATTTAAAAACATCCATATTTTTTTAATAATAGGTTGAATACAAAGTTGAAGTTGAAAAAAAAAATAAAAATTTTACGCCGTGAAAAAATGTACCTAGATATTTTTTTCCTAATTATTTCAAAAACGAAGAAAGTTACTCCGTTTTCGAGTCCGTTTTTGTAATTTTGAAAGTTTTTCAAATTTTTGGAGAAAAATTCGGTTTTGTTTGAAAGGCATGTAGGAATTTTAGAAGTTTTAAAGCTTAAAAATCTAAAAGGTACAATGTGCTTGAAGTTCTTAACGTTCGGATGAAATTTTTTTTTAATTAATTTCTTTATAATCTAGAAACTGTGCAAAAATATAATGGTTCATCACATTGAAAATAATGCAATTATAAAAGGAACTTAAAATGCATATTTTTATCTGCAGTTGAAAAATTTCTAGATATAATAGAATTGGGAAAATATATTTCGTTCATTTAAACGTTCAGAACTTTAAATTAAAAGGAAAGGTTCATGGTACTCAGGTAGTTGAAACTCGTCGCCGTCCCCCTTCTACTGTTGTTCCGTAGGAAACCACCATCTGTCTGTCTAGACTCAAAATCCCGAGACGATCCGAGCGATATATCGGTTCTCCGATACCAAACCGATACGAGACAAAACCGAGACTGGATTCTCAGAAACTGATACCGATACGAGAAAAACCCGAGATTTTTCGATACGATATCGAGACAGTCTCGTATCGAACGGCATCACTGGTATTTTCTTATTGCTTTATCAATTTGTTTGTTTGTGTAATCGTTTTGTATTAGGATTTGTTTAACATTTTGTAATTCCTTTTGTAAGTTATCTTTATCTGTTATGGAGACAGTTCTGTATACCACCCGAAAAAGCGAATGGAATACGGCGTAGGACGGCTAACATAATATTACGCGCAGACAAAGGTAACACAAGAGTAATAATGAATAAAGAAGACTATAACAACAAAATAATGGACCTTCTAACTGACGATACATACAAAAAACCTAAAAAATACCCCAAAAAAACAATAGTCAGCAAAGCAAAAGCCCTTCTAAAAGACTCAAAACTTGACAGAGAAACAATATCTCAATTAATATCCACCAAAAAAAACATTCCACTCAGACCGATCGTCAGCGCAATAAACTCACCAACTTACAACCTAGCACGCTTTCTCGCCAAAGAACTGAATACTCTCACAGGAAACTCTATCGCACACGTCCAAAACTCTTTTGACTTCATCAGAAAGATACAACAGATTCACATTCAACCCCAAGACATCCTAGTAAGTTTCGACGTAGTATCTTTCTTTACGAAAGTACCAATCTCTGATGCAATCGATATTATTAAATCCTTTGCAAACTTCCCCTCCAATCTCACACCTTTGATAGAACACTGTCTCACTAATACCTACTTCTCTTTCAATAACCAATTCTACGAACAAACCTCAGGAGCAGCAATGGGATCTCCAATCTCACCTGTAATAGCCAACATCTTTATGGAAAATCTAGAAACTAAAATCTTTAACAAATCCAAGCTTAAACCGGAATTTTGGTGCCGTTACGTTGACGACACTTTTGTCATCTCGAGACATGGACTAGATGAACTACACAAGTTCTTCGATTTCATCAATCAATTACACCCTAATATCTAGTTCACCATGGAAATTGAACAAAACGGAAAATTGCCTTTCTTGGACGTACTAGTTTACAAAAGATCTGATAACACATTAGGACATGAAGTTTACAGAAAACCCGTCCCATACAAACAGATGCCTACATGCATCCTCCCACCACCACCCATCGCAAAAGCAATCGGTCATCAATTCCCTTGTTTGCAGAGCTGTCTCCATAACAGATAAAGATAACTTACAAAAGGAATTACAAAATATTAAACAAATCCTAATACAAAACGATTACACAAACAAATAAATTGATAAAGCAATAAGAAAATACACTAAAAAAAAAACAAGTCAACACAACCTACTAAAGAAAGAGAGAGAAAAACGACGTCCATCCTCTCCCACATTCAAGGTATCACAGAAGAAATAGGAAGAATTCTCAACAAACACAACATCATAACCATATTTAAACCACCTGCGAAAATAGGACAACTTCTAAACAACCCTAAAGATAATAAGGCACCTATCACTGATCCGGAAGTATGTAAAATTCCTTGTTCTTGTGGCAAAGTGTATATTGAAGAAACCGGGAGGGCAGTGAGCCAACGTGTAAAGGAACATGAGAGAAAAGTCAGGCTAAAACATTTCACGCAATCAGCACTAGCTGAGCATCATATCGAAACAGGTCATAGCATTTTATTTGACAAAACAACCGCCACCGCAAAAACGTACAATATTTTTCCAAGGAAACATAGAGAAGCAATGGAAATCTTAAAACGCCCTAATAACATCAATAGGGACAATGGATATAATACCAATCCGATTTGGCATTCCGTCCTACCGGGTTAAAAAACAAAGAGTTGATTGGCCAATCTTCGAACTATCAAGTGAGCTACACGAGCTGAACAACATTTGTGATCTACGTAAGATGCTGTGGTTAATTAAAAATTTTTAATCCAAACTATTACTGTGCAATAGTGACTTGATAGGCTACAAGTTTTTGCTAAATTACTGATCAAGGATGGCAGTGACTAGGTTAAATAAAAATTTAATCAATATTGCACATTGGAATGCCAATGGACTTCGTAACCATATATCAGAACTTAGTAATTTTATAAATTCGCATAAAAGTGATATTATGTTAATAAACGAGACTAGACTGAATCCAAAGGAAAAATTTATATGCCGGGCTACAATGTTATTAGGAAAGACAGACCAGACGGAAAACCTGGAAGAGGGGTTTTAATATTTATTCAAATGGACGTTAAGTATATAGAAATCCAAATCGACACTAAATCTATTGAAAATATTGCTGTAAAACTCTCAAATAATATCACAATGGTATCAGTCTATAATCTACCACAAATATTCAAAAGCGGTAACAAAGTTTTGATGTTCGGCGATCTGAACGCCAAAAATGTGGAATGGAATTCCCGTACAGGAAATGCGAACGGAAAAATTATACATAATTATGCGGTCAAAAATTTGTTTAGGTTACTAGCTCCCGATACTTTTACACTATATCCATACAGCGCAGCGGTGCGATACCAAGTATCGTCGATATAGGCCTAGCAAAAAATATCAACTGCAATATAGAGTTATATGTTGTAGACGACCTCTCCTCCGTTCACAATCCGGTTAAAATTATTTTAGATAGTTGCATCGATATTCAGAACCAAAGACGAAAGATCTTAAATTATAAGCTAGCAGACTGGCCCAAGATGCGTAATATTATAAATACTGAGTTGAACCTTGAAGGAAATCTGCAAACTAAAAATGATGTAGATAAAAGTGTTGACATGCTGGTTGGTATCATTACCAAAGCCTTAGAAGCCATTCCAAAAAGTAACCACAAACCACTACCCTCTCATATTAGAAATCTAATTAAGACCAGAAATGCCTTGCGAAAATTATTTTAAAGAACAAACAGTGATGCTGTGCGTAAAATCAAAAACAAATTAGCCAATAAAATAACGAGAGAGATTTTTATTTTTGAAAATTTAAACTGGCAAAAGAAATTTACTAATTTGGAAGTAAAAGATAATAGTCTTTGGAAAATGGCTAAATGTATAATAAAGAAAAAGAAAAATTACACTCCCACCCTCCATGGGAAAAACCGTCTGGCAGTGTCTGGTAAAGACAAAGCCAACGCTATGGCAGATCACTACGAACTAGTTCATCATCTGACTGAGGATATGGGAAATGAGAAAACCAAGCGGCATGTCAAGGCTAAATATATGCAGATTATAGGAAAAGAAGTAAATAAAGAAGAGGTTAATCTAGTCACGCCTTGTGAAATTAAAAAAGCAATCATGAGGACGGGTTCGAGAAAGGCTCCAGGGCTCGATGGAATTCAAAATATTATTATTAAAAATTTTCCTAGAATATGCATTTGTTCAATTGACCTATATTTTCAATGCATGCTTAAACCTAAGTTATTTTCCGGATACCTGGAAAATTGCTAATATTTTGCCGTTTCACAAACCCGGTAATGACAAACTTTTCCCAGCTAGTTATCGTCCAATTAGTTTGCTACCTACTCTAGGAAAGCTTCTTCAAAGCATCATATACACAGGATTAAAATATTTGAGTCAATAAATAAGGTTCTAATACCGGAGCAATTTGGTTTTAGGCCAAAAAGAAACACAGTACAGCAACTAATTAAACTTACAAATACTATTAATACAAACTTCAATAAAAACATCTCAACGGCAATGATTTTGCTGGATCTGGAAAAGGCCTTTGACACAGTTTGGCATCAAGGACTAAGGGATCGTCCATATATCCATATATTACGTTAGGCGTTTTTCTTTTGTTTATATCGTTGTGTCCTTTTCAACTTCACAGCAATTTTATTCTCGTCTTCATTTAAAAAAAAGAAAAACGCCTTACGTAATATATGGACGATCCCTAATCTATAAACTAGAAAAATACAATTTACCAATTTATTTAGTTAAAATCATCCAAAACTATCTCAAAAGTAGAAAATTTGTAGACACTGTAAATGGGGAGCAATCTGATAAATAAGAAATAACAGCAGGAGTCCCGCAGGGGTCCATACACGGGCCGGTCCTCTTTTTGTATTACATAGATGATATTTCAAGACTGATAGGTATACTATTATCACTTTTTGCCGACGATACAGCGGCCTACACATCATCAATGAGCAAACGCCTAGCTATAGTTAGGGTACAGCGATATGCAAATATGTTAGCCGAATACTTTGATAAGTGGAAACTAAAAGTAAATGTACAAAAGACTGAATTAATTATATTTACACATAAGCATAAAAAGGAAAACATTCCTGATTTCTACATGAATAATCAACTAGTTGAACTCAAAACTAAAGTCAAGTATCTTGGGATAATTTTGCAAAACAAATTAAATTTCTATGCACAAATAGAAAATATTAAAAATAAAGTTCGTAAGATTATAGGTGCCCTATTTTGCTTAATCAAAAGAAAAAGTAACTTAAGTATTAACAATAAAACCATTCTGTATAATGTGATTATTAAGGCTGTGATGCTATATGCAGTGCCAGCCTGGAGCAATACAAGTAAATCAAATATACTGAAATTACAAAGACTCCAAAATAAGTGCCTCAAAATGATAGTTGATGCAAAATGTAAAGAGTGAAATTTAGATATTCATCATAAACATAAGATTCCACTTATCAAAAATGAAATATACGAGAGAACACAGAATTTCTATGAAACGCAAATAAATATACCTGAATTGCAGGATACAAAAATATTGACTAGGGAGGAAGCTCCCTTTAAGATGAAGTACAAAATGCCTTATCATATTCTGATAGACTAGTAAATGTCGTTCCTCAGCATCTTTAGCTTGTAATCTAGTTTGTAAATCTGTGTATATTTATTTTGACTGTTATTTATTTTTAACCCATAAACGAAAATCTCATGGGGGTTTTGTCAAAAATGTTTACCCAAAATTACAAGACTATTAATAGCGAAAGCTGTGATAAATTCTTCACTACCAAAAACGAAAACTTTATTATATCACATAGGCTGTAATTCGATTCTCGAACAAGATACCTAATTTAAGATTAGTACCAAACAGAAATTATATGAGTGTATATTTTTTGTAAACCATATTTTTATGATGAATAAAGAAATTTTAAATCTAAAACTTCAGTTTCAGGTCAGTCCTGAAAAAGTGAACTGTAATTTTCAATTATAAATTGTTTAATCAATTTTTGTTTGAACGATTTGTTTAATAATGTGTCTTAGGCAAAAACTAATAGCACCATTCGATTCTACGGGCAAAATTACATAGAGTACTTCTGTTGGACAATTTTTTTCTCAACCTCATTTCTGATGTAGTATAAATAAACAATTACATCGTAATTTTTCCCGTAAAATTGAATGGTACTATTAAATTAATTTTTTTTCACATAAACAATCATCTTTTAATTAAATGAAACTTAATAGATTAAGCAATTGTATACCTTTATACGTTGTTTATAAATTTTCAAGTTATGACAATTTTTCATTACTAATACCATTCTAATAATAAATTACAACGATTTTAAGACAAAATAATTTTTTTCTATAAAAAACGAATATAATAATATATTTTTAAATATGAATTGTTTATAATAATTGAATACAATTTATAATAGAATATTTTTGATTTATAAGCGTGTCTTCATTAGATCTTACGATTACTTTATTTAAGGTAGTTTCCGAAAAAATCGATCTCTGGTAGAATTGTTTAAAGTCGAGCTTATATTTCAAGTAGAATGTTTTTTATATGCTAAATTAATTTCAAATTTTTCTACCACACTGATGTCGAGATAATTAATGTTAAAGATGACTACTTCAACACAGAATGCATGGGCAATGCACAGGCACTCTCCATATTTTAATTTGTAGTAATAAAACGCTCTGGTAGAGAAATTAAAAGAATATGTCAACTTGCAGTTGGTCAGTATGGTTAGTTTCAAATTGCGACGTTTAACGATCTACGAATCTGCCGCTGGCATAGGATTGGTGACTATACGTATACGCACACACTGCGAATTCTAAGCCAGGAGTGCATTAAAATATTGAGTATGCGGGACCATGAAATTTTTTCAATACAGCATACAGCGACAGGCGCCCCACGGGACTCCAATATTTGTACGAGTGTGGGACTCGGAAACTACCTTAAGCAATTCAATCCGAGACAAAAAAATCATATCGTTGACATTGACAATTTTACCGCTGTATTTGTAAAAGTATTGTTGAACACAAAAACAAATAAATAGCTGGCTTCCTTACGTTTGTGAGGAATTTGATGCAAAGTATTTCTAAAAAAACTCTTAGATCGTTTACGAAATGTAACCTGTGGAAAAATTTGTACGCAAAAATTTATTTCTGGGCCACTGTGCTGCAGAATGAGGCGAAAAAACCACGATTTCCATCCTCTAACGAAGGATATTTTTCAAACGAATTACCGTACATAAACCATAAAATGTGGACTTGTCTCTTGCGCAATAAAGTAAGCTTTATCATGATATAAGCTGTGTTTTTTCGCGATGTTTTTTCAACGAGTAATTTAAAAAAATGTAAAGCTGTTTCAAAGTTGCATTTGTAAAGTGAAGGGATAGTATTTGAAGCAGAAAAAGAGTCTCGGGAAAGGGTTCATCAACACGCTCAAGAGCAGAACGTCGATGCAAACTGAAACGCATAGTTGATCTGGAAGTGCTTAAATTGTTTAATTTTTCTCTATTTTAGTGTATTTGTGCAGAATATGTGTCTTCAGATTTTGGTTGATTGTTTTTTGGAATGTATTTGCTCTTTTATACTTTTTGAATTGTTATCTATAAAATTTTGTAAGGACACTTTCAATTTCTTATGTATTTTAGGCCCTATCATAAAATGTTTCACTCAGTCAATGAAAGTTTCAACAACTTACTTTCACGTAATTTACCAAAATCCTGTAGAATTGCTTCGATTACTATAGTAAATTATATGGAAAAAGTTAGATAATCTACATAAACTTTTTTTTACAGTTCTGATCGCAAATAGATACTTTGAAATCCGCTGCAAAAGTGCAAGCTGCGACTTAAACTGGCTGCGAACTGATATCATCTAAAGCTGAAGTGAATTCCACGCATAGAAAGAAACTTTATACTGGCTAGAGAGAAAAATGGTAAGTTATGTTGTAAAAGTGGGCATATTTAATTTGCGTTCACTATATTTTTGCAATGCGACGTCTGCCGAAATAATAGTGCCTTATTTAGTCCGGTCGTATATGTACGGGAGGGGGAGACGGCTAAGTAAGGAGCAAACGTCATTTTTCCATTCAGGGAATGTGCAAGCGGGACGAATGATTGTGATAAGCAATGTAATGGGCTGCTGATTCTCGTGAACGCCAATGAAGTAAAACCATGCAAACCTGAGGTGAAGCGGAAAATGATATGGCGTCGTTGTCGAAAATTGAGACGTTGCTGCGATATGGACTCCAAGACACTTTTTTTTTTACTTTTTTGATACTTTATTAGGCAAGGCTACTTTTTTGCTACTTTTTCCGTTTTGTTTTAATAAAAATTAACCAAATAGTATGTAATTGATTTTTACAACTTATCTATATTCGATAAACATTTAAACATTTTATATGTTAGCCGGGTGGGGGAGTATTCCCTGGCGTTCAGGCTATAAAGCTCATTTTGCCACACCCTTAACAGTTTGCTCCTAGTTGTCGATTCCAGACCTCTTGATGAAGCCCAGGATGTCAACCACTGTTTACGTTGTAATTTCCTCAGGTTACATGAAGTGGGCCCAGTGGGCTCCAAGGGTTTGTTGCCTGAGCCTAGATAGTGCCGGCCACTGGCATAAGACATGCAGGGATGTTTTGTCATCGCTGCCGCATTTCCTGCACTTCGTCGTGAGGCTTAACCCTATTTTGTGCTTGTGATAATTTAAATTATTGTCCCCTGTGTGCACCTGAAATACTATCCTTAAGTCTTTCTTGGGTAACTTCAGGATTCCTGGTGTTCCCGGTTAGCGTTCCCGGTGCTTCATCCGTATCCAGTTTTTGATGGCCATCCCGATGCAGCAAGACCTCAGTCCCAGTACCGGTTCCCGACCTATGTAATCACTCGCGGTGCCGCTCTTCACCAGCTGTTCCGCTTTTTCGTTGCCCCTGAACTCTATGTGACCAGTAACCCATATGAGGGCCACGTTATTCTTTTTTGTCAGCGTTAGCGCCAAACGGCCGATTGCGTATTCCGCCCCTTTGTATCTACTGGGACTAAGTGTTTGTGTGTGTGTGTGTGTGTGTGTGTGTGTGTGTGTGTGTGTGTGTGT
>CAKNYM010048640.1:16517-38700 GCA_932195095.1 Andricus curvator
GTGTGTGTGTGTGTGTGTGTGTGTGTGTGTGTGTGTGTGTGTGTGTGGAACGAGCGGCAGTCCGGTGTGTGCAAATCGAGCGAGCGCATGTTCTGTGCGAGGGCGAAATTTAAGAGCGACAATTAATCTATTGTGTAAAGTTTCGATTGAACCAATTGTGCGCGACGATTTGTCGAACTTTACTTAACCCTTTAAGGACCAAGCCTTGATCCCGTTGAATAAAAATTCTGAAAAAATTCAGGAATAATGTATGGTCATTTTTTGATCCAGTTTGGCAAAAAAAAATTTTTTCAATATTTATAATTTTCTCAGTTTCTATTGAGTATACGATAACTCATAACCACCTCACGAGATGCGGAATAGTCCACTTCGATCTAATGCACGTATTTGTTTTGCAGAATTCTAAGGTTGTTACCTGAAAATTAGGAAAATCGAAAATAGTGAACGTTGCTCAGCTGCAACAGTGGTCGTTAAAGGGTTAACTATTAGTACATTTAATACACTAACTCTATTCTATAAATGTCGGTCTTCTGATTATTTGAATCCACTACGTAAAGGTACGCGTACCGGAGTTTGCTCCCAACTCGAGTAACCGATTGCTACTCTTGTTCATAAAATATTAATTTAGAGTTAAGACCAGTTGTTTTAATTCCTTTTTGCATTTAGAAACCAGCTCTGATGTTTTGTCCGGTTTTCTAACTGCTGTTAATGTCGTGGAGGACGGCCTGGACCTCCGCTTGAAAGACGGTGGATTGGCGTCCAAGTAGGATCCGCATCCTCTTCCTTTCGGTGCTGTCTTAGATTCCTGCTCCTGACCACCCTTGTGCTTTGGAGCCATCTGTGTAACATATTTCCCCTTGGAGGAGCGGGTTACTATTTGCTTTCCACACATCCTGTTTGGGATGAAGAACGCGGCAAGCCCCGGTGTAGTTGAAGCGTTTTGTTATTTTGTCTTACTTCATTTCTAGAATTGACAGTGTACTGATGTTACTTGGGAGCCAAATGTGTGTAGTCCCCTAAGTCCATCTGTATGCTCTTACCAGGCAGTCCATCGCCCAATCCGCTTCGGCTTTTATCACAACGTGTAGGAGCTCTTCTCAGAGCATGAATCCTATCGCCGCCGTGGGCGTAGTCTTCATTGCTTCCGTCAATCCCCTTTACACTAGCGTTTGTAATCAACATAGTCTACCCTGCATCGTTTTAAGATTAGCCCGCGACCACTAGACAACGGTCGCGTATAGGATCCACGGTTTAAGGACAGCAAAGTAGAGCCAAACAATCATTTTAGGCCCTAGACCCCATTTCAGATCAAAGGCTCTTCCGCACATTCAAAATTTCGTGACTCCGGCTAACATGCCTTCCATGCAGCATATTAGCTGGCGCGTTTTGTCCAGAGTAGCCAGCCTGGAAGCCGTGCAGCGGGGATGCTAAGAGCACCTCATCTCAGATTTATCTTTTGATCAGTTTCTATAACGTCTTCAGAATGAAGGACGTCAAACTGATCGACGGGAAATCATGAGCAGCAGTGTAGCCCTCCATTCCAGGTTCGGAGATGAAGGCCACTCTGTCGTACTTTTAGGCTGATGGTACGTGTTGAATGGCAATACTAGCCCTAAATAGTTTTGTCAAGGGGGGGGGGGGCATCGCAGTTCATACTCTTTTGTAAAAGCGTTGGGTAGGCGCTATACACCCCCAGTTATTTGTAGGGACAGGAGAACCCGATGGACCATTTCATCCTAGCTTTGAGTTCGCTAAAAATCTGGGAAGTGGACTTCCATCAGGTGGTTCAGTGTTTCGTCTTCTACAAACTTGCCATCGTCAAGCTTTTTGTGAGTCCGAGGCGAGCCTCCCGATCTTTTGCTGGGATCTTGTGGAGCCTTGCTTTTTCCGGAATGTAATTAGCTTCTTCATAGAAGATTCTCCAGTCTTCCTGTTGGTAAGATCTAATTTTTTTCTTGGACTTGTTCAGAGCCATTTTGTAGTAGTCCCAGTCTAAAGACAGTTAAGTCCTGTTTGCCCTATTGTACATCTCTCTAGCCTTTTTACGGAGCTTATCTATGTTGGTGTTCCACGACTCCGCTCCTTTCCTAGATTGAATTGCACTTGTAGAGCAGTTGCTCTCATATGATGTAATCAAGGCCTTCCGCAGAAAATCTGTGGCGTTCTCTAACTCATCTATGGTACTGTAGCTTGTGGGGAATCCCATAGTCCTGCCTGTGAGTTTCTCTTTGTATGAGTACCAAAGTGTGTGGCTGGGGTTTTTGATCATAGAAACCCCCAGCCTTCCCAGGGGTAACTGGAACAAGATATATTAGTGGTCCCAGAGAGACTCCTCGTCGGAGAGTTTCCGGCCCACTATCTTGCTCCTCAGTTCTTCCGAGCATAGAGTCAAATCGAGAACCTCGCTCCTGTTTTTAATCTGGAATGTGGGAGTATCACCGCGATTAAGGATCTCCAGCTCAGTATCCTCTAGGTATTCAATTACATCTCTTCTTCTGCCGTTGATGTTGTGGTCACGCACTGTATGGTGGAAGTTTGCGTTACTACCCAAAGCTGAGGAATGCTATTCTCCTGGCAGTGTTGAATTAGAGCCTTGACCTCTCTAGGAGGTTTGGGCCCCTCAGCGTCGCTCGCGAAATATTCTAAGCTGATATATACCTCTAGTCTTTCTCCGCTTTGCTCCTGAGTCTAACCTTAAAAACGGTGAGCCACTAATCCTTTCCCTGTACAACCATGGTTTTTGGGTTAGGCTATGCTTGTCTGCGACCACTGTCATACTCCTGCTTAGAACCGCCGAGGCTCTTTTGCTGTGGTGTAAATTGATCTGCATAAGTAAAATTCCCGTATCAGCCATTAATTGAATAATTCGAGGCGTTTCTGGACGCTCCTGGACCTCTCGCGGAGCCCTGTTAGGTCACTTGGAAGGAGACCCTACTATCCCCTAGCTAGCGTCTGTAGTCTACATCCTAAAGGGCCCTAATTGAGCTTCCTGGGAGCCTTACAGCCAGAATTCAGCCCGTCACCGTCAGTCTGGTTCTTTGTCTATTTCAGTACACTTCAAGAATCTTGTCTTAGGGTGAGGTTTCGGAAATCTAGGCGCCCCAAAACGACCACTGGTAACTTGTGGGTATAAGGGATCAGTACGGTCGTTCTGCGGAATCTTTAGAGACATTCAGTCCCCTGGATCACCACGTCTAGTCCCTCCTTGAGCCTGAACGTTGGCGTCGTCTCCACCAGCCAATTCCTCGATCAGATGTCGGTAGCCTGCACTACAATGGGCCTCGACCTGAGAAAAACCCTGGTCTTTTGCTACACGGCTTCTGATGGAGAACCATACGGAACCGTCATCCTTAGACGATGGTTTAGATGAAGAACCCGAGAAGACGCCCTCATTATTAAAATCTTTAGTATTTTTCTTCAGTCATATAAGACCCGCGATTTACTAGGTACAATGGATTATTTTCAAATGTATTGTAACCTTATCGTTCATATCTAACCGGAGATCGATTTTGTGCTTATCAATATTCTCCATTTAATTATAACTGCAGTTGGCTGATTTTCGTTAAAGATCTTGAATTTACTAAAAATTATACTAATTTTTAGTAATGGTAGTGTCGCATTTTAAGCTTATCTCAATGATATTTATTTTCATTGAGAGATTCGTTCCATTTGCGTTTACTCTTTCCTGCCCAGTAAATTGCAACCAAGGATATAAGTTGATCCCAATACTGATAGGACGTTAAAACTAGCCCTAAACATTTTATAACCAAAATTGAGATTAAAACAAACTACAATTGAGTAAGATTAATTCTTACAATAAAAAGTTTCCCACTGAGTTTTAAATCATTGTTTTAAAACAAAAAAGACAGATTGTGGATTCACTCAAGGGAGTGATGATTGCGTGCTTATGCGATGAATTTAAAGAATTTTAATAGATCTTTCTTATAAGGTATATTTGAGATCAATACACATAATTTATTACTATTTTTGTGTTTCATCGCACAACGAGGTCCTTATTATCAAATAAGGTGCAGGGTCGTTCCGAGAAATCACAATCATGAATTTATTCAAACTTTTTCAACTGAATTTTTAGATTCTCCTCCATTATCCTTATCTTGTTTTATTTATATACCCCAAGCTCTAGTCGCACAACGAGGTCCTCATTATTGCATAAGGTGCAGGGTCGTTACGAGAAGTGCTATTTTATTATTTTTTAAATTTTGCTCGCACAACGAGGTCCTTATTGTTTAATTAGGTGCAGGGTCATTACGAGAGATTATCATTTTAATTTAAGTTTAAGCTTACTCGCACAACTTGGTCCTAATGTTTAAATCAGGTGCAGGTTCGTTACGAGAAGCTACATAATTTTGGTTTCTATTTAAATTAAAGGAAATTCCCAATAAACGTTTGATTTAAAATTCACTATGTAAGCATGCACAACAAGGTCCTTATAATTGAATAAGGTGCAGAGTCGTTACACGCATTACACACATTTAAGTTTTTAAAATCTCCACAAACTCACATTTATTATTCTAATTCAAAAACAATGAATTAGGATAATTTATGAAACACAAGAAGGAGAATCCTGACTGGTTGCGTCCTTTGAATGATGCTAATTTAATTCCAATTTCTGTCTTCAATGACAGGTAGATCAATGAGACCAAGAGAAGCTCCTTCCTCGTAGAGGGTCCAGTAAGAAGTCCAGTGGTACTGATACCGGGATCGATATATAAAGTGCATTGGTCCCACGCTATCCCTACTTATTAGCCGATGGCGCGCGCAATCGATTGTATGATGGAAAGATTTTATGAATCATCCCTTAGCTCTACCTACTCGTTCACTTATGAGTCAGAGGCGTATTAATATAAATATTCGCTCGTGGCTTTATGATTTAATTTTAATTATGAAAATAGAGCGGATCGGCTCAGTATGCTTAATGGTTGTTAAGCTTATCTCAAAAGGTATCATTTCCACCACGTATAATTGATTTTAAGTCAAATATAGACAACAATATGTAATGGAATAGGGGTCGTGCATATGATACGTCACACGTCTTTCCTTTGTTTAAATAAAGACGAGAATAAAATTGACTTGAAGGCAAAAGGGATACAACGATATAAACAAAAGAAAAACGTGTGACGTACTATGTGCACGACCCCATATGAGTTTCCACGAAAAACTTTTTTGGTTATGTAGATACATATTAAACGGCTATCATTCCACTACTACATAATAGCTTTTTGGGTTCAATATTGATGTCAAATTGATGAAAAAATATCTCACTACTCATTCGCCAAGTTTCAAGAAAAAAAAACTGACTTTCATCGCAAACTAAGAAAAATTCTAAGAAAACGTTGCGTAATTTAATTAGTATCGATCGACGTAACTGTTACTGACTTTCGTATTTTGGAATAAAACTAAATGAATCATAAAAACATAAATTAAAGCGGAATAAAACAACTTGCCAATTGATTTTGTGATCCCTTCTATTCTAGAACGGTAGGAAGACTTTTTGTGTTATTTTTCGTTGACAATTTCTATCTAATTAATGTTTCACTTTCTGAAATTTTAGAATTGGTGAGCCTAATTTTGATAAACGTTTACTTCTGGAGATGATACATATAACAACTCGATTAATTTTAGATCAGATATTCAAGTCTTAAGTACTTCATTTCAAATCGGGCAGGCTCAGGTCACAAAATAATTCGCCAGTGAAATGTTTTTTTTTTATTTCAAAGGTAAGAAGAAGTAAGAATGAGTCATTTTCGAAAGCCGTTGAAAAATTTAAAAAAAGTTCAAAACTGACAAAATGGCGGCTGTTTTTTTGAAAGTATTCAAATTCGATTTACTTAAAAATCTCACCGTTTTTTTATCTTGATTTTTTTTCTAGATTCGTCCTAATGTAGAGATTATATGTCATGATAGTCTGCCATGTGCCTGAGCGATCGATAGAAGAGATCTATTTTTTTCTCGGAAAAACAAAAATTCACATTTTTGCCAAAACGGAATATGTTTTTTCTCAACATTACAATTTTATGGTGTCATAAGAAACAAAGAAGAACATAATGAGGGCAGAGGGCACACTGTCATGGAATTTACTCTTTACATTAGGAAGAATCTAGAAAGAAATCAAGAAAAAAACAAAACTAAAGTTTCATCCCTTTAGCGCATGTGGTACCCACTTTAAATCAACCTGAAAGTTTCAAAAATTGTATAAGAAAATTATTTCAAAGTCGAAATGTTTTTGCTGATAATACCAGAACTTCGTGCCAAAAGCATTCAAAAAAAGTTTCATCCCTCTAGCCCTTGCAGAACCCACTTTGAATCAATCCTCATGTTCAGGGTTTGACTTAGAGCCAAAAGCGAACTGCTCTGCTTTTTCGCATAATTCTACCACGTGATCACAACCGTGCTGACGAAGACGTCTCCTCCCACCAAGACAACTCTTTATGGAAAATAAGTATAAGAATTCATTAATTCACTACAAAGAGCGGTCCCGTCGCCGCTTGGGAACCTAATCTCATCACCACCTCAATATTTACTTAAAGTACTTATAAAGGTGACAAATTTGTAAAATTGCAAAATGGAGACAGAAAAATAGCGCAAAATACTATTTTTTTTTTTGCACAAGTTTAACATCAATGTCTGAGCATATGATTTTTCCTTCTGGGGTCTAAGGTATGTAGGCTTAAGTCTGGTTGCACTAGGAAATGTTTTCAGTTCATTCAAAACTAGAAAAATAGTATATTACGACCCAAGGCCAGAAAGTTGAATTTCCGGGCGTGTGTAATATGAAGGCCGAGGCGAAGCTGAGGCCTCATATCATGCACGCCAGGGCATCCAATATTTCTGGCCGTGTGGCGTATACTATTTTTCTTCATCCCCAGTCGAAAGTACGTTTAATAATAATTAATGTTAATTAATAAAATGCGTTGTCGGCTCCTAGCTCGGATGCTTTTTCTTTTGTGGCCGGCATCAGCACGCGCGCCACCTCGCGTAGCGCCGCTGCTGCTCTCGGTCAGCTGAGTGGATGCATGGGATTCGGTCGCCCGCCCGACTTTTGCAAAGCCGAGGCGAAGCCAAGGTTTTGCTGGTCGGGGCGGGTATCAAAAACACATATGTTTTCGAATACTTCTTCCTCGTCCGCAGAACCTTCAGACGAGAAGTCGACCATTTTTGAGGTTTTGTGCCGTCTTTTTATGCACAAAAATCGCAATAACGTTGAACGATCAGTTTTGAGGTTGAACACACCGACGCTCTCTTTTTTACATTCACCTGCCAAGATAAATATTTTTCAGAGTCTACGTACACAATACTGAGCGGTGCTACGTCAGCGAGCCACAAAAATCTCGCAGCCAATCAGAGATCGCGTTAACTCCAGCAGACCGCAAAAGCCACTGTTCCCGGACAGAAATGTGCCAGGAAGACGTTCTTTCGGCTAGGGGACGAAGAAAAAATTATTTGGCTTCAAACGAACAATACATATGCTACATTTAGTACTTTTTACTAATACTCATTACTTTAACATTAATGCGCGAACATAAGATATTTTGTATCGGGTTTATACACTACATGTACACATATCGATGCAGTATACAGCTTTTTCCATGTACATATCCTGATCATAAAACAACATTTTCGGTCCTAAAATGGCAACTTAGCCCTATTTCAAAGGAATAATAATTTTGTTTTTCGATACGCCCATCAATCAAAGTTCTTTCGGCATACCAATACCATTGGGGGCGGCCTAAAAAAAGTCGCGAGATCGACTTGTCAGTCGAATGCCTTGGTGAAGTCCCTCCGGTTCAGGAACGCCTTCGAGGGCGCCCGAAAAGCACCCCAACTCGAAGTCCCTACGGTTCAGGAACGCCGTCGACGGCAGCGGAACGCGACGCCCAAACATCTGTCGTAGGGATGACGTTATCATCTCCGCTATCAGAGTTAATTTGTACTATAAAGTTAAAATTTACAATTAGTCTCCTTTTGCCGCCCTATTGATTTAAGTTACTAGTGCTTAATTTAGAGGTTTTCTCAAGTTCAATCCCTTATGGACTTGTGTTTTCAATATTTCCGTTATTTCAGCCCAATTTACAAAGCACAGTTATGTACGCCCCAACTCAAGTTGGAATGCTATAGCCGGTGACAGACTGGAGATTAATGCCCGCTAAATTATATTTCATGAATATCTCCCATTCTCCTTTCTTTCGTCAACTGGGCGTCCTAACTTCAGCTTTCAAAGCACTGCGGACATAACTCGCGCAGTTTACTTTTGCGTGGCAACTTTCGTCGGCGCAGTTGCAAATTAACTGCTCTTGATACGAGGCGGACTACTTAAAAGGATGCACATGACCGCCAGAAATTGAGGTTCCGCGTGCTTCGTTCCAAGCCACTTTTTCGTAGACTCTGCTCCAATCCTTGTTCGAGCGAAAAACTCCCAATCAATAGGAAACCGATGCAATTTCTACAAATTATTTAAGTTTCTCTTTTTCTTTTCTTTTTGCAGTCCCACACGATTCTTCTTGTGCAACCGGGCAACAGGCCGGAGACGAGAACCTATTCGGATTACGAAAGTGTCAACGAATGCATGGAAGGTAGGTTTGTACTATATATGTATAGTTTTCAAATTTGGAGAATTGCGGAGACTCTTCCTGTGTCACTCAGTATTTTTAAATGAACAAAACTTATAAGAAAACAGCATATTGTGTAATAAGTGCGGAAAGTAGGCAGCTCTAGACGAGTGTCAAATTTGTAGCTGCAGCCACAGGCGAATTGAGAGCACGCCTAAGACGAGCTGAGGCCTAGCTGATTGATCACAGCCAGATCTAACTACTCTTCGCACCTGTCACACGCGATATTTTTTATAACAACTGCAGGAATATGACAGGTGGTAAAAAACGTGTCCTTCTTATTTAGTATATCAATCAATTTTTGTATTGATGAATCATTACTCAAAACGTTTCGCGTGCTAAATTCGAAGTCTTCGTTAATGTTTAAACAAATTTCCTTTCCCGTTCCAAACAATGGTGTATACATAAGAATTTAGAAATTGTGCAGAGATTACATAAAATTAACCTCCAAAGTTGTGTAAAAGCTGTAGTTTTACAAAAGTGCTACTCATGCTAGTGAGCAACGTAGGTTACAAGGACAGTAAAAACGTGAGCAAATTATTTGACATGTATGAAGACTGCATATGTGGATTAAAAAATTAAAATTATTCAATAAAACATGATTATAAACGATCTCTCTCACATCACGCTCGCAATCCACAGGTAAAAGTGACGTTTTCAAAACGTCAATTAAAGGCTACAGTATCGCGCCATAAACTAGTAAGATAGAAGGTGTGTCACATCATGCGTGTTACAGTGGTTACTTATAGTTCTATTGCTATTCACTTTTCCCTATATGTCAAAATACTAGAACAGGGCTATCCAGCGAGGAAAAATTCCAGGAATTTTCGTCGAAACCATCACCAGACCTATCTTGAGTGGGGAAAAAGAAGTGATGGTGAAAAAGCACCATCTGGACTTTAAGTATATATCTCCTCACTGGACATGTCTTCACTAGAACACATGACAAATTTTTGTAATAATTAAAAAATAAAGAGAAAATTGAATGGCCAAAACGCCAAACCAACAACGTGTTATCACAATTTATTTGTATTTCGAATTTAGGAGGTATAAACATCACTAATATTTTGCGTATCAGTGTTGTTTCTTGAGTTTTTATTTTCGATAATATGGAACATTTCTCTGAACAGTATTTTTCTAAAGTTGAAAGGTGGCTTTCTAAAAGGATACATGCGCAATTTATGCGAAAATGAGATTATGGGCACAAAACAGTAGTGGTGTATGTGGCAGGCACGTAAAACTGGGTTTTTTTCCGGCGCGGAAGATGTTTTCAACAGGAGCAGTCGGTGAGACGTAAGCGAACAGAAAGCGCAATCGTAGGCAAGCCGAAGACGTAGTTTCAGGCTATCCGTAGACGGAGCTGAAGGTGAACCGCAGTCAATCCAAATCCTCCTCCTAGAAACATCACTCGAAACAAAAAAGTCTACGCGCGCGCGCGCCATAGATTTTTTGCCGGCATTGGTATGAAGAAAAATAAAAAAAAACGATCTTTTTAGGTAACAGAAATTACAGAACATTTGGGTTATTTGAAATTTTTTTTAAATTTCTGGTAATTTTATAAATTACAACAAAAAATTCGGAAATTTAAGATGTTAACAAATTTTCGGTAATTTATGTTAATTTGTCTGTAATTCATAATAATTCATCAGTCAATTACAAGTCAAATACAAGTCCGGCAGATTTTGTCGAAAGAGAAAATTTTTTAACACCTGGCTGCACAAAAATTTACTTTACACAGATGCAACTGCTTTTGCAAAAAATTATGCACAAATTTGGCTGAAAACCACCATAAGTTATCGGAAAATGGGTAAAAAGGTGCAGAATAAGTTTCTCGGGCGGTTTTTGCTTTAGAGTCGTCGGCAATTGCCTGTTTTGCGCACTTGTTTCACAAATAGCTATTTTCTTGTTTCTTTTTGGAGTTCTTGGAACTTTTTGCAACTTATTAGCTACAAGTCTATTTTGTGTTTGTTTCTTTTCAACTCATCTTTTTGACTTAAGCTCGTGGCATGACCTACGAAAGTTGTAGCAAAAGTCTGAAAGTTGTACCATACATTCTTTGAAGTCTTACCTTAATTGAAACCGATAGAAATGAAAAAAAGTATTCATGGGTTCCCAAGATATGACTGGAAATTTCCAAGTCTTAAATGTAAAGTTTCAGTGGGCGATTACCGCTGTCGGCCGCTAGAGCATTGATTCCCGAGAATTTCTCAGATTGTGTACCTCAGCTTTAACTCGTGTTCTGAATTAGGAAACGTGTGGACAAACTGAAATTTACTGTACGTAATCTTTGCAATCTTACCCTTAATTTAAGCCAATAAAACTTCAACAATCTTCACGGGTTCTCAAGATATGTATGACATAAAATTTCCAAGCGTATGTGCATCGAGTTTCATTCGGCGATCATTGCTGTCGGTCAGCTTCGCTGCTTAAGTGAGTGAAACTCGGCGCAGACACGCTTGGACATATTCTGCCAAGAGTTGAAATTGATGTACAAAATTCCTTAAAAAGAGGAATTTTATTTATGTCGTTCTCACGTGCCAACGGGTTCTTAAAAATATTTTTATCTATATTCCGGACGGCGGTTTTACCTTTCAAAGCCAAGGCTAATTTTTAATAGTTCATCCGGTTAGTGGTCTTCATAGGGAAGCAGGGGTCATCGGTTATAGATTTAGTGGTAATAAACGGTAAGGAACTGGAGGGGATCGAGAAATTTACGATAGAGGAGGAGGTGGGCTCAGGCCATTTACCAATACGTGTGGAAATAAAAACAGGGATAGAGAAAAAAATACTAAAAGGGACAGTTAGAGTTTGAAAAAGGAGTAAAAGAGATTTGTAAGGAAATAAGAAAAAATGTAGGAGAATGTATTCAGATAAAGTTAATTGAAAAGAGGAAAAAATATTTACTCAAGCCATGGCGGGATAAAGAGTGTAAAAGGAAGAAAAAAGAATTGAAGAAAGCTTATAAAAAATAGAGGAAGGGAAAAGTGTATAAAAATGTTTACTTGAAGAAAAAAAGAGAACTGGAGAAAAAGAAAAAAGATTGAAAACAAAGAGATTGAGAGGAAGAATTAAACATCAGATCAGAAGGAGAGGCTTGGAAATTCATTAATAGGATGAGAATAGGGGGGGGGGGGGGGGGAGAGTTAAGTGATACGATAGGAATGGAGAGAGTTCTTTAAAAGTTCGTTTAGGGGGTGACATGAGAGGAAGGTAGACGACTGGAACAAAGAAAAAGGAGAGGATGGTGTAGGAAATAGAAATTCAGATTAAGAAGTTGAAGAGAACAAAGGCGGGAGCCAGGGAAGGGATAGAAACTCAAGCGAAGCTGTACAGTGAAGGGTGGAAAAGAAGATTGTTAGACATCATTCAGAAAGTGCGGAAAGGAGAAGGGTTCCTGCAGGAATGGAGAGAAGGTGTTATTACACGTCTGCACAAGAAGGGAAATAAAGAAAGAATTGAAAACTAGGGGGAAAACGCTGTCGAACATAGCATAGGGAGCTTTCACATATTACATAACTTTTTTCGGCCATTTATACCCCCCCCCCCCTCTCCTCACCGCTACGTAACGCTTTTTCTATAGTAAGTGTACGAGCTCTGTCCGGAAGGTATCGTACCTTGCGCTCTAACTGTATATCTAGTTGTGCTGTTATCAAAAGGAAGTATTTACTATTTATAGGGGACCTCTGTGAAGCCCATGTACCTGCAAATCTTTAGTCGACTGTTGTGGGCAGTTTCGTAAACTTCTAACCACGAACGTGTCGCATGTGAGGATGACGGAACGCACCGAACAAAGAGTGTGCATTAAATTTTGCTAAAAACTTGGCCATTCATGTTCGGACACCATTGTTATGATTGGCAAAGTATATAGTGATGATTCTATGAACTATACTCAAATTAAAGAGTAGTTTAGGCAATTAAAAAGTGGTCGTACTTCAGTGGAAAGTGACCCTCGCTCTGGCAGGCCCGCATCCACAACAAAGCCTCAAAATTTGAAACAACTGCGAGTCTTAATTAATGAAAATCGTCCTTAAACTGTGAGAGAGATAGAGGATGATCTTGAGTCTCCAAAAACTATCGTTTCTGAAGTTAGAGCCAAGACTTGGCAAGATTTGTGGAAAATTGGCGACTGGGTCCTTCACCATGACAACGCACCTGCCCATTCATAGCAGGTTATACAGAAAGAGTGAAAATTTCGGGATGGAAAAAGTATGAAAGGGTGGAAGGGGTGGAAGAAATATATAAAACATGGGCGCTAGGGCTGAACAATTGCTCGCCGGGATATGTGGTATTGGAAGAAGCTGACAGAGAGTGTATGCATATAAAAACTGGGGAAAAAGCGTGTAGGTTTGAAGAGTAAGTATTAGTGAGTGAAAGAAAATGCTTAGTAAAGGAATACGTGAAAGAGAAAGGAAGTGGGAGGATAAAAGGTAAGGGAGTGGGGGCTGGAGAAGAATATTTTTAAAGGATTGGGATAACAGAAGAGGAAGTGAGAAAAAAGCATGTGGAAGGGAAGATGATTCATGAGCATACATAAGGAAATGACAGGGAGAGATATAATTAAATAAGTGTAGAGAAAATCTGGGAGTCGAATTATAATGAAAAGTATAAAAGGGATTAAAAAAATAATAGCGAGAGTGAGATGTGGAAACATGGAAGAGGCGAATCGTAACTGGATGAAAGAGGAAGAAAAGAATTATGTGTTGTGTGGTCTGTAAATAGCTAGAGTAGAGCATTGGTTGGAGGGTTGCATTAGTATGGTGGAGGTAGAGATGTCAGTGGAATGGATATTGAATGAAAATGGAGAAAAAAAGGTGGTGGATTGATAGGGGAAATTTGTGAAAGCTAAGAAGTATAAGAAAAGAGTTAGATATAATATGGAAAGAATAGAATACATGTAAAAACTGGAAATTGGTTTGAGAGAATTTTCGAGTTCTTTGTGATATTTTAAATGATTTTAACGAATTTTCAAATTAATACAGTGGTTGAAGGAAATTCGAAGAAATTTGAGGAGTCTAGTTTCTTCTTTTTCGTATTTTTCCAACGTGGACACATGGTGGACAAAAAAAAAGGCAATTTCCTGCGTCTTCAGTCTAAACTATAGCGTCAGCGCGATCGGTCGATTTTCTCACTTTCAAAAATAAAATCCTAAAGCCCAGTTAACCGGTCTATTTCTGCACGATTATTTTTCAGTCATTTCTTTCTCGAAAACACGTTATCCAATCCCTCTCTTTTGCCAAATCACCACTCAAAAAATGAAGAAGTTCTTTGAAGACAAAAGGCCGAATCCCAGTTAAACAGCAGGATAAGTCATAATTTTTTGTTTGTTGAAAATACATAAATTTTAAGATTATAAATTTTTGAAATTGAACTATTCTTTTTGTTGCGGGGGGAGGGGGGGGGTACACTCTTTTTATGTCATAAATTAAATTACGTTAAAACACAATATCCATTTATTTTGGTTGAATGCTCTCTTTGTTTTAAAACATTATGAGCGATTTTTCATTTTCAATCCAATGATCTGAGAGAATTTGAAAATATTTTCCGGGAACTTTGGGACGTTTTGGATCTCAGAATTCAAGAAATATAGGATTTCATGAGATTTTCGCGACTTTTTATCATCTTTTATGAGCAAATTTCACGGTATTTCAAAAACTATGAGATATATTGAGATCTTTCCTAATTTGAGAGAATTTTCGAGTTCTTTGTGATATTTTAAATGATTTTAACGAATTTTCAAATTAATACAGTGGTTGAAGGAAATTCGAAGAAATTTAAGGAGTCTAGATTCTCTAAACGCTTTTCAAAGAACTTCATGAATCAAGAACTACACAGTATTTCAGAAATTCTTTTTTTTTTACATTGAAAAAAAAAATAATAATAAATAAATAAATAAAATAAAAAAAAAATAAATAAATAAGTAAAATAAATAAAGTAAAATAAAATTTAACCCTTTTCCAATTAAAAAAAAAAAAAAAAAAAAGGACTTATTGGCTCCTCGTTTAGAGGTAGGCCAGGATTCAGCAGATAGGCACATATTAACTCCTATCAAATACAACGCTGCTGAAGGCTGGTAACCTTCTCAGCATGAATCACCAACCAATTGAGACTCTCGGTTTCCTTTCTCTGTCCTCACCTCTCCCCTCCCCCCCACGCAGTAACAGAAGTATTGGTGGGACTGACGTTACAGATAGACTATCCACCGTACGACGAATAATCACTTAACTTGGACATGATTTCGGCTCGCAAAACAAATTTCGCGCATAAAGGTGTTAGTTGGGTGTACAATCTAAACATGAATAATACAAACAATAAAGTAGCCTCGGAATGGAATGAAACTTGGATCGACAAAATGCATACACACGGTAAACGTAAAGGTCGAATTTCAGGCGATGAATGGAGACTGGGTGTCTGGAATGCTAGAGGAGTGAATGACCTTAAAATAAGAGAACTACGAGAAACTATGCATGCAAGGAAACTAGATATTTTATGTGTACCTGAGACGAAGAAAAAGGGTTGCGAAAGTAAAAACATAGAAAATGGGGTGTTGAAAGGCGGTTTTGAAATATGGTCAGGAGTAGGTAGTGAATCAAATCGTAGTCAAGGGGTCGGTTTAATTATGAATGAAAAAGCAAGACAGCATCTCAAAGATCATGATTTTGTATCTCCCAGATTGTTGTGGGCTAGAATGAAGGTAGGAATCAGAAGGTTATTTATCATAGCGTGCTACGCCCCAGTTGACAGTGAGCCGCGAGAAGTCAAAGACGCTTTCTGGGACACTTTAAATGACACAATAAGTACTTGCGATCAAGGTGAAAGAATAATTCTGCTAGGAGATATGAACGGATGGGTCGGCGTTCAACGTCAGGATACAGATACAGAAAGGGTGCTAGGTAAATTTGGGGATGCAACAAAAAAAAACTATAACGGGGAAAAATTAGTTAGCTTATGCTTAGAAAAGGGCCTATTTATTACAAATACTTGGTTTAGACACAAAATGATCCATATGTACACCTGGCGTAAAGGAAATAGCCACAGTATAATTGACTTTGTTATTGCGGATGAAAGACTAAGAGAACTAGTGAAAGATACAAGAGTCATGAGGGGTTCCGAATGCAATACTGATCATTACCTCTTAGTCTCCAAAATAAATTTAGGGCGGGGATGGAGAAGAAAGAAAACAACAAAAACAAAACAAACGCGAATAAAGATTGAAAATTTACAAAAACCGGAAGTGCGAATAGACTTTCAAAATAGGTTAAACGCAAGTATAGATGAGACAATTTGGAAGGGATTAATAAACAATAAAGATTTAGAGGGCATGTGGACTTTGCTACGGGATGTCATCGTTGAAACTGCGACCGAAGTATGTGGTACGGCGGTTGTTGGAAGAAAATCTGGTGATGCATGGTGGAATGATGAAATTGAGGCAGCCCAAAAAGAAAAGAGAGAAGCGCACGAAAGAACGTTGCACATTACAGGTCTTAGCGATGAGGAGAGAAATAGACTTAAAAATGATTACAGACACAAAAAGAGAAAAGTTAAACGACTAGTCAAAGAGAGTAAAGAGAAAATGAGAACAGAAGAAGAGAGGAAAATACAAAACAGCTTTGAAGGAATGATGAAACTATTATATAAACAGTTGAAGGAAAGTAAAAATACAGAGTTTGCGAGCATGAGAAACAGCAAAGGTGAAATGCTATATGATATAGACGGGATAGTAGACGCTTTAAAAGACTCTTTTAAAGAACTATTAGGAGGTAAAGATATAGGACAACAAAACTGCGACATAGAACATAATGCATTAGAAAACCCAATTGAAAAAGTATGTGTCACTGAGGTCAGAAACATAATAAAGAACTTGAAAAACGGTAAGGCTGCTGGTGTAGATAGTATCAGCGCTGAAATGCTTAAATACAGTGGCGAGTACATACCTCACAGGTTGTGCGAATTGATAAATTTATGTATCGAGACGGGAGAAGTCCCGGACGATTGGAGAAAAGCGATTATCGTACCAATATACAAAAGAAAGGGAGATAAAAGCAACTGCAGCAATTACAGAGGTATCAGTCTACTAAGTACCGTAAGTAAAATATACTCAAAAATACTTATTCGTAGGGTAATGGAAATTACAGAAGAAAAGATATGGGAAGTCCAAAGTGGATTTATGCCAGGAAGATCATGTACAGATCAGATATTTAGCCTAAGACAGATCACAGAAAAAAGCTTGAGAGTAGGAAAGAAAGTTTTCTGTGCATTTATTGACCTAGAAAAAGCATTTGACACGGTAAATAGAAGTAAACTTTGGGAAGTTCTTAAAGAGTACGGAGTAAATGGAGGGCTCCTGCAAGCAATAAAAACAATATATACAGGTAGTAAAGCGAGCGTAAGGGTAAACGGGAAACTGAGTGACTGGTTCGATATTATGCAAGGCGTGAAACAAGGATGCGTTATGTCCTCGTGGCTATTTATCATATTCATGGATAAGTGTCTAAGAACTGCACTCTTCGACGAAGAAGGTGTAGATCTCCAAACAGTCAAGGTACGTGGGTTAGCTTTCGCAGATGACAAGATTGTTATGGCAGAATCAGTCGAGGATTTGCAAAGAATGTTGAATAAACTTAATACAAGCATGAAGGACATGGGACTCAAAATTAACGTAAATAAAACAAAAATCATGGTGTTTGAGGGAAAAAGTGAGAAAACAATATGCAACATTATCATAAATGATGAGAGATTAGAACAAGTTGACCAGTACGTGTATCTAGGTAGTCTATTCACTAGCGACGGAAAAATAGATGGGGAGTTAGATAGGCGCATAAATAAGGGTAGACAGGTTATCGGTAGAGTAGGATCCATCCTCACAAATTAAAACATATCAAAAAAAGCTAAAATGGCCATACATAATTCTATATTCGTACCGACTGTACTATACGGTAGCGAGACATGGACCTGTCAAGAAAAGGACAGGAGTAAAATTAACGCGATCGGCATGAAACCTCTGCGCATAATATGCGGGAAAACACTGATGGACAAAGTCCGAAACGAGACTATCCTCAAAGAATGTGGTACAGGAGAGACACTAGTTGACATATGGGAAAGAAATCAGTTAAGATGGTTCGGACATCTTGAAAGAATGAAAGGTGAACGACTGACCAAACAAGTGTATAAAGGTAAAGTAAATGGTAGAATGCCCAGAGGTAGACCGCCGAAAGAATGGTTAGAATCTGTAAATGAGACATTGATCCGTAGAGACATAAGAAGCCATAGAAACACAAGAGCTTGCATGAAAAAATGCATGGACGTGAAGGAAGCTAGAGTAGTATGCCAGGACAGAAAAGTGTGGCGACAAATAGTTTGTAAACAGAGTGACAGTAGAATGAATGGCACCTGAAACAAAGACCTTGGATACTAATGGGCCCAAGTGGAGAACCATACATAACAATTTTGTGAGGCTCTTCACTTGGGGTGATCGCTAGAGAGATTGATCAGCAACCTGGGTCGGAGCAGTGTTGCGGAATAAACGTGTCATTTAAATAAATAACACGAGAATTCCAGATCAATCTGAAATATTTATACCTAACATCCATACACCTATCTACCTTATACCTATATACCTACATACCTACATACCTTACAACCTTACACCTATATACCTATTCAACCTATACACTACTATTCTCCAACCGAGCAAGTCACGCCTACCCCGAAAGGGAAATGGCTTAATGGTATAATAATAATAATACGGAGTTAAAGAAGTAGCTTAAGAACAGAGAAACTTCAAAGCAAGGCGGGCGAAATGAGAGTATTGAGTAGCGAAAAAACGAGCGAAGTTTAATTGAGAGCATAGCGTGCGACGCAGGCACGAAGGTCGAAAATGTAATTAGTTATGTAATTCTGTTTTATATAGTAGCTTAATTGTAGTTTAAGAAATATTGTATATGTGTTAGTAATCATACAATTTAAAATATGTAAGTTTTTCAGTACGAGGGGCACTCCGAACGTTTTGTCAATAGGAATATTTTAGGTATGCCAGGTGGATTACGCATATTTATTTCGTAAATTCGATGTGCCTATAGACGACAGCGAAAACTAGAACGAAAAATATTAATTGGTTTGTTATAGAAAATCATAAAAAATCATTGCCCGAAAATGTTCTCTTGTTACATCCATGTGTTTTAACACACTTTCTTAATTTAAAATGATACCTGCAACAAAGAAATTAATATTTATCGTTCTAGTTTTCGCTGTCATCTATAGAAACATGAAATTTACGAAATACATATGCGAAATCCACCTGGCATACCTAAAATATTCCTATTGGCAAAACTTTCGAGTTACCCTCGTATCTGAAATCATTGACACACTACCAAAGAAAATTACAAAGATTTCTTTAAGCCAGTTTGTTTTAATTAAAGAAGGGGACGATTAAAAGTAGAAAGTCCGAAGATAATTTTGGCAAAATTTGGAACACGAATCTCGTCAAATATTTGAAATATCATTAATAAGAGAATAACTTCGTAATTTCGTATCATACATACGCATATCGATCCTGTGTTAGGGAGATTCTTCACACAAAGGGGAAATTTTAGCAAAAAAAACAAAAAATTTCAAACAATTTTTTAACTTGTTTCTTTTCATGCAAATTTTGTTCCTTGTCTCTAAAGCAGGCCTGCCCACGAAGGGGTCTTTGTGGTGGTTCGTGTCGCGTGCTCTTGTGACGTAGATTCGAGGATCAAGTACCGCAGAGACATTTTTAAGTAGGTGCTTTGGGGCGACTAAGTTAAAATTTAATATTTCTATTTCCATTCTGTAAAATTTACCTGAAATGAACATACATTTTTACTGACATCTTGCCCTAAAAAATGTAAACATTTATATGGCAGTATGATTTCATTAATAATGTTTATAATGTAAAAAATATGAATGTTAATTATCTTATTATATTTTACATTACACTGATAAAGTAAACGTACATGTGCCGTAACTTTCAATAGGTGTGTGGAATTATCCTTAGTTACTTTTGGTAAAACTGTTTCTTAATCTACATCTTGACTGCCACCCTGCTTTTAATTATTTTTCGTTTTTTACAATAATTTTGAAGATGTATGGTCAACCTACTTTACACAACATATTATGTACCTTCTTTATTTAAAAGAATAAATTCATTTTTTACTCCTCATATATTAATTCTTTCAATTTTAAAGTACTTAATTGATTGTTCATTTTAGTTAATTTAAAAATCAGTCACCCTAAAGCACCTTTCGAGATACTACGTGTCAGCAGCACTGGATTTTCCATTCAACTTCACGAGACGGACCACCACCCGAGGTCTCTCGAGCTGAGCAGAAGGAAGTGGTGATGGAAGTGAAACTCATGCGTTTCGAGTAATCTCTCCTCTATGGGCAGCCCTGCTCTAAAGAAAGGGCTCCATGAAGCATTCAGGCTTAAATATTATTAAAAAAACTTGTGGCTCATTGTGACATTTTCAATTTTTCTGCTAATATATTCTGATTTTATAAGTAAACCACCAGAATGCAGTAAAATATTTACACACTAAACGTAAAATGATAAATAAGAAAGGTTTTATTTAAAAAAATGTAATGGTTTTACAAGTTTCAATAATTTTTCAAAATTGAAAAAAATGTAATGCATGATTATCTGATAAAGCAAGCAATTAGGTTTGTTTTTTTCATTACTTGTAAATAAAATGATTTACATAATTTCTAGTAAAATTGTTTAGAAAAAGGTTCGTAGAAAATTTCTCCTAAGCGGTCATTCACAAAACAGGTGATAAGTATTTCAGGAATTTTTAGCCCCCCCCCCCCATACGCGTTACGGTTTTCCTTTTTCTTCACATGAAGAATGATTCTTTAACGGACCCCCTCGTATATATTAGGGGGGTGGGGGCAAAATACGTATCACGGGTTTTGTGAATGTCCCAAAAAATTTGCTTCCCACTCTTTCAATTACCAAATTAGCAATTAACCGTGAAATAGGGCACTCCGTCTGGATTCTGCAGGGGTACATATAAAATTTTGTATTAAATTTAAAGTACGATTTCTTAACGCAAAATTTAATTCATTGAATGAATTTATTTTCCAGCATGTTAGTGTATTGTGAGATCTCATTCCAGATTATTTGCATGTAATTTATAATTAGGGTATGAGGAATTATTATTAGGCGTTTCTGCAGTGATGTAGGGGAAACCGCCCTACAGTAGATAGGAAAAAATTCAACAGCATATAACTTCATCAGTTTTCAAAAATAAAGAAAGATTATCGTTGTTAAATAAAGCTTACATATTGAATTGAGTATTCTTATAGAAAAAAAATATCACGCAATTAATCAATTAGCTGTATTAAACATTTTTATTAGACCTGGTCAAGGCTACGATTTTGACACCTTTGTCCATCAATAGATAATCGTTTCTGGTATTGCTTCTGGGCAAGACAGAATACTCAATTGTGGATAATTATAATTTATCATTAGTATACTTACAATTAAAATCAATTTATTGAGTAAATAATAGTTGAAACTATGATTATTTTACAAAAATCGCAAAAGTTTTAATTATTGACATTTTTTTATCTTTGATATACCGTGAGATTGGTACGATTGGTACGAGATGTTTAATCTTTATACAATTTAACCTGACTTGCGATGAGAGAAAAGTGCAGCATTTTTACATACCTGAATCCTAAAAATGATATCCTTTCCGAAAGGCTCCTTAAAATACAACTACAATTTATGAGCTTTTTAATAACCAATAATTTACACTATTTTCTTAGTTTATTATTTACAATAATTTGAATTGAAAAACTTCACGAATCAAAATAAACAAACAACCACAACCTTTAACTTAAAACCGACCTTAAAACAACTGCGAGATAGTCGCAGAGCTGCCAATTTTGAGAGCGAAATTTTTTGTAATTTTCCGATTATCTACTGTTGGTTATCTACTGTTGAAAAATGTATTTTCTAATAAAAAGTCCTCAAATATTTATCAATATTAAAGAAAGCACACTTTGTATTAATAAATATTGTTCATTAAACTTCAAGCTTTGATTCTAATGTATAAACATGTAATAAAAATGTTTCATTAAGTTAACAAATATGAATAAAGAAGAGGTGAAATTTTTGTTTGCAGGTTAAAAATTAATTTTTTGCTCTCACGCATTAATTAATTATAAAATTTCAATGAAACTTCGTAAGACAATATAGTATCCTTGCTGAAACGTTATACTAACAAAAGTAATTAACATTTTTTGTCAGTTTTCCAGTTAATTAAGATTATCTACTGTAAATCATTATCTACTCTAGGGTGGTTTCCCCTATATAGTACATAAATATCAATATCAAATATATATATATATATAAGTAGGAATCCCAGTGGAGTGAAAAGAGAGAGATCCTTTTTTCTGAATAAATTGAATTCAATAAATTTTAATTCATATCTCCATCTAGTCTGTGATGACGAAATAATTTTTCTGTATTAGAGGATTTAACTTAGATCGATATTGTAGATTTCCATTATTCACAAATGTGTGATTGGATTT
>CAKNYM010048640.1:38710-66537 GCA_932195095.1 Andricus curvator
AAATCAGTTGATCTGGTGTTCGAATCCCAGTGGAGTGAAAAGAGAGAGATCCTTTTTTTCTGAATAAATTGAAATTATATATATATATATATATATATATATATATATATATATTAAAGTCAAGCGCAGGATTTCAGCGGGAGTGGGTGTTATTCTACAAAATTGCACCTGTTCCCAGCGAAATCGCGTTAACATTTCAACTGTAACGACGTCTCACAACCGTGAGATGGCTGGTTACAGTCTGCGCCCTGGTGACACGGAGCGACTGAAGGACGACCGCCTTCTGCATTTTCCCCGCAAGTGTCTTAGCATTTCGTTGAAACGCAGGGATGCTTTTCAGGCAATTGAGCACTAAAAGCTTGACACATTCAAGACCACCGATGATCAGAACGACTAGCTTAAGGGGATTTATCAGCGTTATAAAAAGGAATTCCAGTTTCCGGCCGCACGGTTGAATATTTTGGTCTGATATTCTGCATACCTCATCTAAATATTGGTCTCTTTTCCTGTGAAGTCTCGGTTTTTTGAAAAAATGTTTATATTTGACGTTACAAACAAAAAGAAAAGAACAATAGAAAAAAAATGCAGTGACGCTCAGTACTAGCTGAGTGTGTATTTTCGAGGCCTGAACTTCGACCCACGTCAAAGCTACAAGGAAGACGCCCCGTAGCGCGAGTGGAGACTCGGGAGCGCCTCGAATTACCCGAAACGAATCACCCTCCTTATTGCTATGAGATGCAGGCCGGTTCAAAAAACTGAAATTATGAAAGCATCGCGTGATTCAATTTTAATTAGCAGAAATAGTTTATTCATATAATTTCAAGGAAGTGAAAAAAAGATTCATGAAAATCGGTTAATATTTGCAGTAATAATAGAAATGTTGAAGTGCACACGATAGTATGCAAATATACACCGCACTGTGGGAGGAAACGCATTTTTTTCGTTCAAAAGGTCTACAGCCTTCAATTTTGCCCCAATCCGCAATTATTATTTTTTTAAATTGAAGAACGCTAAATTTCCAAGAGCACCTTAGACAGAGAATGTTGCATTGTCATTTGTTTATTTATTATATGATTACTCGAAGTATGAGAAAATCGAGATTTTTCACAAAATCATTATTTATTCTTCAATAGCGGTTTGCATATAATGAAAATCATCTTCAATCGACGCAAGAGTACTCCCAGAATGCAAATAATTTGATTATTATCTGTTTTTATTGTTATAAACAAACGAAATTAACAAATAGCCAAATATCGTCATTGTGGTTGAAAAAGATTTGTTCTTAGCTAAAAATGCTTTAACTTATTGTGAGAGTGATTGTTATTCAGAAGATCCATAAATTATTAACAATTAGAATTGTTATAAACAATTTTTTGCACAAATTTGGAATTTGTGGTTTTTTCAATTGCGGTTTTCCTGTTATCATCTGAATTGATGCAGATATTCTTGAAAATAACATAGGTTCAATTATATTTCTTAAAATGCAACAATTGTTAATCTTCTAAACAAATGAAATAAATAAACATAAAGCGCCGGCACTTTGGTCTGGAAAATAATTTTTTTGCACTATAACTGCTTTACATTTTGGTTAGAGAGATTTGCAGTCTATATTTCTATATAAACTTAACAATAAGCAATTGTTATTATTTATTGTTATTATTTAATTTCAAATATCACGAAATTTTTATATATTTAAAAAAGTGCCAAAGCTTTGAATTTATTTAATTTGCTTACAAGATCAACAATTGTTCTATTTTAACCAATATAATTGAACCTATGATATTTTCAAGAATATCTGCATCAATTCAGATGATGAAAAAAAATCCGAAATTGAAAAACCAATATTTCCATCATTTTCAACAAAAATGGTTTATAAATATTATAATTGTTAATGTTTCATAAAACTTGTTACTGACGATCACTCTCACAATAATTTAAATTATTTCCAGATGAGAAAAAATTTGTTTCAACAAAAATTAAAATATTTTTTAAATATATGAAAATTTCGTGATATTTGAAATTAAATAATAACAATAAATAATAACAATTGCTTATTGTTAAGTTTATATAGAAATATAGACCGCAAATCTCTCTAACCAAAATGTAAAGCAGTTATAGTGCAAAAAAATTATTTTCCAGACCAAAGTGCCGGCGCTTTATGTTTATTTATTTCATTTGTTTAGAAGATTAACAATTGTTGCATTTTAAGAAATATAATTGAACCTATGTTATTTTCAAGAATATCTGCATCAATTCAGATGATAACAGGAAAACCGCAATTGAAAAAACCACAAATTCCAAATTTGTGCAAAAAATTGTTTATAACAATTCTAATTGTTAATAATTTATGGATCTTCTGAATAACAATCACTCTCACAATAAGTTAAAGCATTTTTAGCTAAGAACAAATCTTTTTCAACCACAATGACGATATTTGGCTATTTGTTAATTTCGTTTGTTTATAACAATAAAAACAGATAATAATCAAATTATTTGCATTCTGGGAGTATTCTTGCGTCGATTTAAGATGATTTTCATCATATGCAAACAGCTATTGAAGAGTAAATAATGATTTTGTGAAAAATCTTGATTTTCTCATACTTCGAGTAATCATATAATAAATAAACATATTAAAATGCAACAATCTCTGTCTACGGTGCTCTTGGAAATTTAGCGCTCTTCAATTTAAAAAAATAATAATTGCGGATTGGGGCAAAATTGAAGGCTGTAGACCTTTTGAACGAAAAAAATGCGTTTCCTCCCACAGTGCGGTGTATCTTTGCATACTATCGTGTGCACTTCAACATTTCTATTATTACTGCAAATATTAACCGATTTTCATGAATCTTTTTTTCACTTTCTTGAAATTATATGAATAAACTATTTCTGCTAATTAAAATTGAATCACGCGATTCTTTCATAATTTCAGTTTTTTGAACCGGCCTGCATCTCATAACAATAAGGAGGGTGATTCGTTTCGGGTAATTCGAGGCGCTCCAGAGTCTCCACTCGCGCTACGGGGCGTCTTCCTCGTAGCTTTGACGTGGGTCGAGGCTCAGGCCTCGAAAATGCACACTCAGCTAGTACTGAGCGTCACTGCATTTTTTTTCTATTGTTCTTTTCTTTTTGTTTGTAACATCAAATATAAACATTTTTTCAAAAAACCGAGACTTCACAGGAAAAGAGACCAATATTTAGATGAGGTATGCAAAATATTAGACCAAAATATTCAACCGTGCGGCCGGAAACTGGAATTCCTTTTTATAACGCTGATAAATCCCCTTAACCTGCAGCCCGTACACCCGCTTCACGGAACGCAGAGGGTACACCTCGGTCTTTTTGACCGGGGCGTCCAATTTCTCCGTTTTATGCATTCTTAACAGAATATTATGGGTATAACTGTCGCAACTCCCTTATAAGGTCTTCATACCTCTTTTTCTTTTCATTCTCCTTGACTGTGATTTTTTTGTCGGCTGGTGCCGAAAATTGGATAACGAACATAGTTCGTTTCTCGAATGCAAGTAGAAATATCAGGGTGGCGACTTGACCGGGAAACCGGGAAAAAACCGGGAATTTAATTTAAAAACCGGGAATTTACTTCTGATCATAGCAAAATTCAAGAAATATAATTTCACTTGGAACAGGGAATGTTTTACATGGAATGGGAATTTTTTAAAGGAATTATAATTCGGATTGAGAAAAAAGGAATTTTTAAAAATCCCTCTTTCAAGTCAGAATTCGTCACAATTTGAAAGTTCCCTCTTCTAAATTTTAGGTAATAAAAGTACTTCGAGCAGTTTTCAGAGTAGAAGTAGAATTTCAAAGAAGAAATATTTCTGAATTATAATAGAATTTTTTTTTTACATTGTTCGTTGCGAATTCATCGTTTTTTAGTTAGAAATTCAACTACTGGGTTAAAAGTTAAACTTTTGTTAAAAATTAATTTATCTTTTTTTGATGAAAATTCAACTATTTGGTTGAAAATTGATATTTTTCATTTAATAATTTAACTATTTGTTTGAAAATGTATATACTTTGTGGAAAATTCATCTATTTTTGTAGACAATTAAACTTTTTGGTTGACAATTCATCTTTTTGGCATAAAATTAAACTATTCCAGTTAAAGATTCATCATTTCAGTTGAAGATTCATCATTTTATTTGAAAATTCACCAGTTTGGTTGAAAATTAATTTCTTTAAACGAAAATTTAACTGTTCCATTCTGAGTTGAAAATTAAAATTTTCAAGTTCGGAATTCCACAATTTGGATAAAAATTTGTCTTTTTAATTGAAAATTTAACTATTCCGATGAAAATTCATGTATTTTGTTAAAAAATCGATTTTTTTGATGGTAAAAAATTATCTTATTTTTCTTTGAAAGTTAATCTTTTTGATTAAAAATTCTTCTTTTCGGTTAAAAATTCAAGTATTCCAGTTAAATATTTATTATTTTAGTTGAAAATTCATCTTTTAGGTTTGAAATAAAATTATTTGGTTGAAAGTTAAGCTCTTTTGTTAAAAATTAATTTTTTTTTAGTTGAAAATCCATCGTTTTAATTAAAAATTCATTTCTTTGGTTGAAAAATGAACTGTTTGATTAAAAATTTGTTTTTTCTTTGGATGTTTTTTGGTTGAAAATTATTTTTTTTTCAACTGAAAATGTAACTGTTAATCCAGTCGAATATTTCATAATTTTAGTTCAAAATTCATGTCTTTGGTTGAACATTCATTTTTGACTAAAAATTTGATTATTCAATTTTTGGTTGAAAAATTATCTTTCTTAGTTGAAAATTCGTCTTTTTGGTAGAAATTAATCTTCTTGGTTGAAAATCAATCTTTTTGGTCAAAAATTCAATTATTCTAGTTAATGATTCATCATTTCAGTTAAAAATTCATCTTTCTGGTTTGAAATTCAACTATTGCAGTTAAATATTTACAATTTTATTTGAAAATTCATCACTTTGTTTGAAAATGTAACTATTATTTTGAAAGTTAGTTTTTGTAATAATTTTTTTAACTGAAAATTTAACTTATTCCAATTGAAAATTCCATAGCTGTTGTTGATAATTCATCTGTTTGGTTAAACGTTAATTTTTTTAACTTGAAATTTAATTATTAAAGTTTTGGTTGACAATTTATCTTTTTTTTAGTAAAAATTAATTTTTTGGTTTGAAAATTGAACTATTTCAGTTAAAGATTCGTTGTTTTAGTTGAAAACTCTCATGTTTGGTTTACAAATAATTTTTTAAACTAAAAATGTTACTATTCCATTTTCGATTGAAAATTATTATTTTTTCAGTTCAAAATTTAACTATTTGGTTGAAAATTTGTCTTCTTTTATTAAAACTTCAAACCTTTCTTTAAAAGTTAATGTATTTGGTTGAAAAATTGTATTTTTGGGTAGAAAATTAATCTTTTTATTTAAAATGTAATCTTCTTTAAAAATTCGTCTTTTTGGTTGAAAATTCGAGTGTTCCAGTTAAATATTCATCATTTTAGTTGAAAATTTATCTTTTTGGTTTAAAATTTAACTATTCCAGATAAAGATTCATAATTTGATTTGAAAATTCATCACTTTGTAAAATTTAAGTATTTTTTTCAAAATTCATTTATTTTGCAACGTTTTGCTCTGTTGTGTTAAAAGATGTTAAGAACGAACGTCATGAATTAAAATAAATGTTTGCGTTTTGCGGCAAATATAAATATGTTACTTTGAGTTGACCGGGAAAATTGAAAAACTTGACCGGGAAATGACCGGGAATTTGAAATCGTCCGCCGAATCGCCACCCTGACAATTCTTATTTTCGACCACTGACTCTATCTCCCTAGGAGCGCTTGTCGGGGTGGTATCAGGGCTAATGCCGTAAGACTGACAGGGATGGTGATAAAGCACTCTAAGTGCCGCATTGTGCCTTTGGATGTACGTCGTTTCCGCATGAGTCGGACAACTAGGTAGTATGTGTCCTAGATGCTCGGGGTGTGCATGACGCGCTCTGCAGCTATCATCGGGAATGTCTTGGCTCAAAATGTGGCAACGAATGCTAAAGTGGAAATGACACCATCTTGATACGCCAAAATGAAACCCTCCTTGCCTGACTTCAATCCGGGTTATTTGAGGAAAGCAAACGTTAGCTCTTACGACATCGACTGATCCTTCACATTTCGGTGGAAGATTCCGCGCATCCTCTTGTCGAGGAGCTGTTCGCGGAAGTTTTTCTCCTGTGCTGTCTTAATCTGGGTCTTCAGGAGTGAGTACTCGAGATGGATAATGTTTGATGCATTTTGCTCACTCCAGATATTGAAGTAAGGGCCAAGTGTTTCAGCAGCCTCCTCCGCTGCTTTGTACAGAAAGGCTCCTTTGCTCACTTCTTCGTGTTTCCTGAACATTTTAAGAAGATGGTCTCTTCCATTTGCGACTATATGTGCTGCACCCCGAATAATCCTGTTGTGAAGACATTTAAGATTCAGTATTCCGCGACCACCTTTTCGGTATGAGATGCAGAGTCGCGGAACACAAGACTTAAGGTGCATGCTTTTGTTAATATGAATAACTTTTCATAAGCCGATATCGAGGGATCTGAGCTCGTCCTCCGTCCATGTGACCACTCCAGATGAATAGAGTACTACCGGGATGATATGCATGTATAGGTCTCTTTAGCGCCAAGGTGTCGTAAAGCGCTTCTGTCGACGAGCTCAGGGTCTTCGAGGATGCCATTAAGTTATCCTCCCTTCAAATTAACCTTGGCGCATTTTTCTAACCCAAACTCCATTCCAATCGCCTGAGTGTATTTCTCGACAATCCCTAGATCTAGATCTAGTTGCTGTTTATTTCTAGCACAGATCTTAAGATCATCCATGTAAAATACATGAGTGACTTTATACTTTCGATATTCGGATTTTCCACAAAAGTACCCTTGGGAATGGCGAAGTGCGAGAGGTAGTAGCAATAATGTGAGCGCTTCAAGCTCGATTACTTTTCAGCGTAGTGCTTCGCGTTCAGCTACTTTCGGTCTGGACACTTCGTGCTCTACTCAGCTTACAATATAATGCATATAAAGAAACTCACTTCAAATTTTACGAAACTGTCAAAATCTCTATTTTTAAAGCGATTGTTAAATTTGTTTCAATTTGAAATGAAACAAGAAAAATAATTTATTTAAGGCTCTATCGGCCTTATTTAAGACATTTTCATCATGATGCTCACGCTTCTCGCTCAATTTTTGTATGCATTTTTATAATTCTCTTGATAAATGATTTTACTTTTTAACAGTTTTTTCTGACTTTCCATAGTTTGATTGTGGAAAATAGAATTTTTTTATTTTTTAGAAGACAATTTCGGTAGATGTAAGCAGAATCGTTGGACAAAAATGGCTGGTTAATGAACTCTTCCTTTCTATTTAAGCCTTTAAAAAGTGTGCTAAAACTCAATCCAATCTGATTATTTTTTCGAAAGTTATCGTACTCATGTACTGCAGGCGATTTTGTAGGTCTTTTTAAAAGTAAAAATGTGTATTCTGGACTTTTTTTCGTATCTCGCGATGTTTGGTTAGAAAATTGAATTTTTGATTTATCAATAACATTTTCGATATCTAAGAAAAACGGTGTGTTCTATCCAATAAATGTGAAGGCGATTTTGAAGGTTTTTTTAAGAGCAAAATTCATTCCATGAACTTATTTCGATTTCTCGTGTCGCTTAGCTCAAAATGTAAATTTTCAATTTTTCTGTCACACAACCATTGGTCAGAGAAGGTTGATTAACCAACTACCACAGAACAAACTACTACTACGAACAGGAACTCTAAAAAGTGGCCAAAAACGTACTTTAAAATTGACCTACCCATAACTTTTCATCATGAACAGAATAGTTAAAAATACACACAAAACATATTGTTTTGATTGAAAAATTCTTATTTCACTGACATTGGTGCAAAGCTAATCAAACATATTCAAATTTTAATATGATTATGTATTATATTTATTGTTATATGGAAAATAAATTGTAATATTTATCTTTTTTATTGACATACTACAACCATTTATAACAGCGTGTCCACTTCCGATTCATAGTGCCCCCAACTTTCACCTCTTACAGAGGAAAATAACCCCTGTATGTGTTGCGTGAAATCTATACTTTAAGAGAAACCTGCTACTTCTTTTTCCTACTTTTGTCATACAACTTGAATATACGTGCACAAACAAGAGAGCGCACAGTGGAACAGGAACCACCAAAAGTGGAGAAAATTCGATTTTACGTCGAATATGTCTGAAACTTCGTATAAGAGGTTTTTTGGGGTCGTTGATTTCGATTTTGACGTCAAAAATTACAAATTTAAAATGGCGGATTTCATAAGGCGGCCAGAATTGAAAAATTTTCATATATTTGTCTGAAAAATGGTATAAGGGAGTTTTTGGGGTCGTTGATTTCGAATTTGAGGTCGAAAATTACATATTCAAATTGGCGGATCCAATATGGCACTCATATTATCACAATTTTGTCCAGATTTGTATGAAACTTGGTAGAAGGGGGTTTCCGGCATCGCTGATTTCGAGTATAATATCAAAGTAGCAAAACTGACAATGGCGGATTCAATATGGCGGCTGTAATAAAGAAAGTTTTTTGTAATTGCATGAAACTTTATACATGGAGTTTTTATAGGTCGCTGAGTGCAAAATTTTGAAGATGGAAAAAAAAGTAAATAAGTTTGATAGTAAAACGTCTGCATTCAGCCTACAAAAATTGTAATTTCCAGGACCTACCACGTGGAGGCTGCACTACGACTTCAGACCCCTTTTTACGGGGTGCTTGTTTATTGTGAGTCCTATTGCCTCTCACGAATTAGGGTGCTTTATTTATGTGAAGAAACCCCCTTCTACCAAGTTTCATACAAATCTGGACAGATTTTGATAATATGAGGGCCATATCGGATCCGCCATCCTGAATTTGTAATTATTGACCTTAAATTCGAAATCAATGATCCCCAAAAAAACCCTTATACCAAGTTTCAGACAGAGATGTAAAAACTTTGCAATTCTGTCCGTCATATTGGATCCGCCGTTTTGAAATTGTAATTTTTTTACACCAAATTCCAAATAAAAGACCCCAAAAACCCCCCTTACAGAAAGTTTCAGACAAATTCGCCGTAAAATCGAATTTTGTCCAGTTCTGGTGGTTCCTGGCCTACTATATGGAACGTGGAGATTTGACGAAAACCGGCGAAGTTAAATTTTAAATGAAACTAATACATTCTCATTTAGGATGAGAATGTAAATAATATAATGGTAAATCTGATGAAAAATGAAGGTTGCAAACTTTTTTGAACGGTAAATTCCATTTCTGGATCACTGTGCGTGATGGCAAAAATCCACACATGGTACAATGTCTCGCAAATTGCAAATCTTAATTATTATATAGTTTTTAGCTGCACTTTACTTGCATACATAGAAAAATCCAAATTTATTTCTGTAATAGGTGTCTGCAAAATTTACGAGGAGCATTTGAAGAGGCGGAACCCGAATACCCCGACAATCACCTACGACATTAGTCAGCTGTTTGATTTTGTTGACCAGCTGACCGATTTATCATGCTTAGTCTATCAAAAGTCAACGAACACTTATGCTCCATACAACAAAAACTGGATCAAAGATAAGATATACGTCCTGCTTCGCCGAGCTGCCGGTCACTGCGAGTAACTAGATTTTAAGCAAATCCACGTATAATTTTACATTTAAGATTAATTATTCTTTATAACATTTACTATATTTTTGTTTTAAAAAATTGTAATACGTGAAACAAGTGAGTTCTGAAAATAATAAGTAAATACAGAATATATTTTTATTTGCAAATCTTTATTCAATAGTCAATACGGCTATTTCTATATTCAGTATGAACATTAGGGTGTTTGTACGTACACGACCAGACAATCGAGAGCGAAATTTGTTCATCAAAAGTAGTGCATGGTTAACAGCCTGTCCTCTATTTCCTCTATTTTTATTAAAGCGAGTAAATTTACAGGGCAATCACACACTCACTAAGTCCGGGAAACTGAAGCTTTTTGGCCATCCTATGTGTCCTTTTATTGACTTCGCCTCGCGATGGCTAATAATTCTTATTCACGATTTAAAACATCAACCATTCTCCGTTTTGATTCTCCTGGCGAGAGATATCAAAATCAACAGTTTGATATTGATAAAACTAAGACAGAACATTGAAATCTTAACGCGATGCCTTAACAGCAGAAGGAGCACAAAACCACGTTTTAATGTTTATACTGAGAATAAAATTACAAATATCACGGAGCGCATTTTCTTCTTCCACTGATAGTAAGTGTTACTTTCGGGAATATTATTGATTGAGTAATTGTTTATGTAATAAATAATAAATTCGCCGAAGCATTCAAATTAATAATATTCCTTGCAGGACACTGATGAAATTATGGGTCTCTCTTCTGCCTTATTTAATTCAAGGCGTTTCTAATTGCTGGCTTTAATGTTTGTTACTTGGGTTCTGTTGTAAATAAATATTTGTGTAACCATGGATAATGTTCTATATGAATGATATGAATATATTTTGTCAGATGTCACATTACATAAATTTCAGAGAATAAACACACATGCATATATATGTATATTGTATAGATATAAATATATACAGGGTGTCCCAGACTCAAGTGTCCGGACGTATATAGCTGTATAAAAATTAAAAAAATAAATAGAAAATTCCTTTTCCAAAAATCAGTTGAAGTTTTAGTTTTTTAGTTATAAAATATTTAAGCTGGACCAATCACGAGCGCCGCACAGTGTAGCCAAAAGCACTTTTTGTGGACAAAAGTCTGTCTATAACCCAATTTTCAATGGATTTTGACGTTTTTTTCAAATGACCGTAAGGCTTTCGGGTATATCGTCTCGGTGCGAGAATTTTGATTTGGCTAAACCAAAATTTTTTATTTAACAACAAAATAAACAATATTTTTATCCTAACTTTTCAGATGTACCTTTTTTTGTAAGATCTGCGAATTGACTAAAGAAGTGCTTAAGTCAGTGTAATTACTATCTAGCAATATCTTTCAGTAGGTTAGAGTAAGAGAAAAGATTGTTTATAATGTTTTAAACAAATGAAGGAACAAAAGCCATTTTTTGTGATTTGCAATGATTAGTTGTTTGAAATTCACATTTTTTATATAGAATATGAGAGAAATGTATACCTAATTATGATTATTTAAAAATATCTGCTGCTTGGCAGCATTATTTAAACAATTTTTATAAACAAATACATAGTTTTCGTATGTCACAATGAATAGGCTCCATTTTTTTTTGCAGAATTGACCAAAAATGTATTGCGAATGACTCCTTGCTGTCATTTTTTTCAAATTAACAACAACTGGTAATTATTTAAACAATATTTATAAACAAATTCACATTTTTAACATTATTCCACGAATAGGGCCAATTTTTTTCGCGGAACCTACTAAAAATCTATCGTCAGTGACTCCTAGCTGTAATTTTGTTCAAATTGATAAAAAATATTAATTTTTTAAACAATTTTTATGAATAAACGCACATTTTTACCATTTTTCCAAGAATAGACTCTATTTTCTTTGCGCTTTATGCGTCTCGTAAAATTACATTGTAGAATGACACTGTACTACTTTGTACTTCAGGTATACCGTAGGGTAATTGAAAAAACACTCATTTTTTTCAAATTGTGTCAAGTATTAGAAAAATATAAAAACTAAAAATTCACCGCTACTGAAATGGAGGTTATAAACCTCGTAATTTCAGTAGCGATAAAAAGACATCACACTGCACCATAAACAACTGATCATGAACGACCTAGCCTAACCAACAGATAGAAACGCCATGTTGAAGTTTAATCTAACCACGTGATCACGCGGGAACATTACAAACTTCCTTTAATATAATAATGGCCAAATTAATTTTAAAACATTTGAAAAGTTGTAAATATAATTTCAACACATTATTTTAAAATGTTTAATTTGAAAAAATTAGTTTTTTAAATTATTCTGTCAACATCAGTATATTAAAAATACTTATAACATTTAAATTTATATTTCAGATGTTTTTTCATATTTTCTTCTGTATCAAATTATTGACATTAATTATTTCTACAGTCATAATAACTTACATTATTATTATCAAAAAATGGGCTTATAATGACATTATATGTATAAATAAATGCCTATCACAAAATGCGAGGCATATGCCTCGCACATACGTGCCTCTCGCATTGTACGACGCATAAGCCTCGCACGTACGTGCCTCTCACAAAATGCGACGCATATGCACCACACCCTACACGCACCGCGTGCCTCGCATGCCGTGAGGGTAACGTGCCTCGCACGATTGTTATCTGTGCGGATTAGAAATGTTAATTATTTAAACAATTTTTATAAACAAATGTACATTTTGGTCACTTTTGCAGGAATTGGCTTATTTTTTTCGTGAAGTAAGCTAGGAATGTCTTACCAATGACTCCTTGTTGCCATGTTTGTTCAATTAACAAGAACTGTTTATAATTTAAACAATATTTATGTGGAAATGCACAGTTTGACCATTTTTTCATAAAAAGTATTAATTTTCTTTGCGGAATCAACAATAAATGTCTTACCAATTATTCCTTCTTGTCACATTTTTCTAATTAGGAAAATGTGTCGATTGTATAAACAATATTTATAAACAAATTCACAGTTTGACAATTTTCAGTAATAAATTTTTTTGCGAAGTGAGCTAAAAAACCCAAGGTCATTACGTGTATTAATCAAAGGTGTGATGGGTTTTTAGTTACAGTCTTATCAAATCATGTTTTTTATTGGGAATCGTATCTTGACAACAACCGAAGATGCTAATAATTTGAATTTGTTTATAAATATTGTTTAAACAATCAACACCTTTTCCTAATTGGAAAAATGTGACAAGGAATAATTGGCAAGACATTTATTGTTGATTCCGCAAAGAAAATTAATACTTTTTATGAAAAAATGGTCAAACTGTGCATTTCTACATAAATATTAATTAAATTATGAATAGTTTTTGTAATTGAACAAACAAAGCAACAAGGAGTCATTGGTAAGACATTCCTAGCTTACTCCACGAAAAAAATAAGCCTATTCCTGCAAAAGTGACCAAAATGTACATTTGTTTATAAAAATTGTTTAAATAATTAACTTTTCTTATCCGTTGGCAAAGTATAATAACAAAGAGTCATTGGAAATACATTTTTAGTTGATTTCGCAAAGAAAATGGAGCCTATTCTTGGAAAAATGATCAAAATGTGCATTTATTTATAAAAATTGTTTAAAAAATTAATATTTTTGATCAATTTGAACAAAATTACAGCTAGGAGTCTCACTGACGACACATTTTTAGTAGGTTCCGCGAAAAAATTGGCCCTATTCGTGGAATAATGTTAAAAATGTGAATTTGTTTATAAATATTGTTTAAATAATTACCAGTTGTTGTTAATTTGAAAAAAATCACAGCAAGGAGTCATTGAAAATACATTTTTGGTCGATTCTACAAAAAAAAATAGAGTCTATTCATTGTGACATACGCAAACTGTGTATTTGTTTATAAAAATTGTTTAAATAATGCTGCCAAGCAGCAGATATTTTTAAATAATCATAATTAGGCATACGTTTCTCTCATATTCTATATAAAAAATGTGAATTTCAAACAACTAATCATTGCAAATCACAAAAAATGGCTATTGTTCATTCATTTGTTTAAAACATTATAAACCATTTTTTTTCTTACTCTAACCTAATGAAAGCTATTGCTAGATAGTAATTACACTGACTTAAGCTCTTATTTAGTCAATTCGCAGATCTTAGAAAAAAAGGTACATCTGCAAATTTGGGATAAAAATATTGTTTATTTTGTTAAATAAAAAAGGTTGGTTTAGCCAAATCAAAATTCTCGCACCGACTCGATATACCCGAAAGCCTTACGGTCATTTAAAAAAAAACGTCAAAATCCATTGAAAATTGGTTGTAGACAGACTTTTGTCCACAAAAAGTGCTTTTGGCTACACTGTACGCCGTATAAACAGTCCTGTGCACGGGGGTAAAGCCTCGTGATAAAAATTGGAAACAAATATTTGCAATATGGCCGCTTATGGAGCGACACGTGCGCTCATGTGAGAACTGGGGGAACTAAAATCGCAAGCGGCCGTGCGGGCGGGATATTCAAATTTGAAATATTGTACCTAATAATGTTGTCAATAATTTGTAATACCGTTTATTGATATCATTACATAAAACAATTGAAGTACACAATAACATCAATAATTGGCATTACAAATTATTGACAACAGTATAGGTTGTATAATTTTGCGAAGTCCACATTTCCATAGTAGTTCGATTATTAATATGGCAAGACTGTTATAGCCAAGACGTTATAACCAAGTTGTACCCGTAGTCCACCATGAATGTTGTCGTCTCTGCGCTAAAAGATCTTCATAATCTTTTTGGGCTTGATCTAAACCATGGCTGCTTCTTTTAGTTGCTGTAAGCTCAAATGGGTGCTGTGAAAAGTTGGAAGGTGTAGATGGTTAGTATTTAAAATATTATGCTCTAATTTTGAAAAATTCAACTTTATTTGCTGCTCTAAAATAGGTTGATCTTTAGAGTAATATGTTGCAGCAAAGAAAGCTTATTTATTTGTTACAGCCCTGCAATGGTCTTCTAGTGTTAGAATTGAGGCTTCTGAAATGTCCTTGCTTGTTTCTTCTTCAAGTGGGCATTGAATCGTGAGACGCGTTTCCTTCGCTGGTAGTATGTACCATTGATATCCGTTTTGAAAGCTAAAAATGAAATCTGAGTGTAATTGGAAATATTTTCTCTTGCAGAATTCTCCTTGATGTGTTATTACCCACCCTAGACAGGAGCTTTCTATTGTAATTTTCTTTGTGAGATCCACCATTTGGCAAAAATGTAAATTGTCAGCTTAATGGCATTTAGTTGGGTCAATCTTCGTATACGACAATCTATACTTGGATAAGGATATGGGTTGGTCGTATAATCCATCGTAAATATAGTAATTGAACATATATATATATGGATATATACGGATGTGAGGTGTATTTAATGACATTATATGTCGTTTCATCGGGAATAGGGGTGTGTATTTTATATATTAGTTTATTCTTCATTAGAGCGACGTTCACTGTACTGATACGAGTATACCAAAAATAATTTCTTTCCTCTAAAGGATACGGGATTCTAATTAAAAAATTCTTTTTTATTTCTTTTAAGGAGTTTATAAAATTTTCAGGAGTTACCATACTCGGCGAAATCGTCCCTACTTTAGCTTCTGCAATAGCCATTTCAATATTCTTTACTGTGCTTAAGGTTTCTTCTAAATGCATCTCCATATTAAAGAGTCAATTTAAAATATGATTGTTAAAGATCAAATTGTTCGTTGCGTTCGTTAGTTGTTCAGCTGAGATTTGAATTAATTTAATATCTTTTCCTTGTTGATTTTTTATTTCTTCGATTTTCGAAACGGTACTTTTCATTAGACTTATTTGATTTTTAAGCAATATTACCAAACTTTTTGACTTGCAGTAAACTTCATCAATGTCCTTGTTTATCTTCTTTGCGTCGTCCGCGTTCATGGTTCCAAATAAATAGTTAGTAGCTGATCCTATGAAGTTGAATAATTCTCTTTTATTTCTGACTTGCGTAATCATTTCAAGGTTGTTATAATCTTGATTTAATTTATTAATTCTATTTTCCATTACGTCGATACTTTTTCGCAAATTACAACCTACTTTTGTTTCTTATATATCCCCAATTTTCACACTATAGTTTTTTTAGCTGTTTGATGTCGTCCTTAATTTCGGTTAGATTTGCAAAATATACCGTATCCCATGTTTCATGGTATATTCTTCTTATTATTATTATTATTAGTTCTGGGTTGAGACCGTAACAGCCCCTGACGCTTGGGTAATCCCGTTGCGTCCCCTTGTGAGCCTAAGCATGGCCCCAAAGCCCTCTCCATAGGGAGAGGACCGCAGCCACGCTGTTGGCTGATATCTCTGACTCACTGATGCAGTAATTGCCTGTTAGTGTTGGACGTTTCCCCGCAACCGTAGGGCAGTGACAAAGGCTGTGAGTAGCTGTCTCATTATCCTTTCCGCACAGACGACAGAGGGGACTTTCTGCAAGCCCTATCTTATGTGTGTGATATCCGAGGTTCCCATGTCCTATAAACATTTCTGTTAGGGCTTTGATTTCCATAACAGCTTCTTATCAAGGATGACTCCTAGATATTTAGCTCGTGCTTTGATTTCCAGTTGTTGTCCTCCAAATTTTAATGTACTCGTGGTTCCCCACTTGTACATTCTGGTGAAAACAACCGCGTCTGGCTTACTCGGATTAACCGATAGTCCACTTTTCTTGCACCATGAATCCACAATCATCAGTGCTTGCTGCATTACTCTGAAGAGCGCATCCAGATGCTGGCCGCGTACGATAACCAGTATATCGTCCGCACAGCCTATGACGTAGTGGCCCTGACTCGAGAGTAGATGAAGCAGTTTATCCACTACTAGGCACCACAGCAAGGGCGATAAAACTCCTCCCTGCGGACATCCCGAGTCAATGGTTCCACATAAAGTGGCATCACCCTTAGTCGTAGTTAGATTCCTGTTGGCCAACATGTGGCACGTCCATTCCACGACTGCAATAGGCACACCATGTGTAATCATGGCCGCCCTGATCACCTCTCCAGAGGTGTTATTGAAGGTTCCTTCGATATCCATAAAGGTTCCAATCGCGAGGCCTTTCTCCTTCAGTTGACCTTCAATTAGGTTTACTGCTCCGCTTAGGGCCGTCTCCTTCGAGTGACCAGCCCTGTAGGCGTGTTGCTCCTTGTGAAGTGGCCTACTTGACAAGACCTTATCGCGGACATATCTATCCACAAGTCTTTCCACTGTTTTTAGTAGGAAAGATGTTAGGCTGATGGGACGGAAATCCTTAGGTGTGGTATAACCGATCCTACCTGCTTTCGGAATAAAGACTACTCTCGTACCCCTCCATGCCGCCGGGACATGTCCCAACGACTGAAAGACCGCAGGGCCCACCTGACCCTGGCGGGGGTGACAATCTCGTTGGCTAGTCGCCGTTTCGGGCCCAGTTGGGCCGCAGGCGACTTTGTTTACCTCTGAGGTGTCGTTCCCTTTTCTCCAAACCTTGAAAAGCCCGGGAAATGTGCCTTGATCAGGTGAGCCAAGGTATCCTCGTCCGTCTCTGAGTAACCCCCGCCGGGCAATTTCAGAGTGCCGAGAATAGCTTCCGGATTTCGAGAAAGCAGCCCATCCAGTCTAGCCGCCTCAGCTCCCTTCTCGATGTCTGTGCAAAAGTTGGTCCAGCTCTCTTGCTTTGCCTTACGTATTGCACCCCTGTATTCGTTACTCATCGTTGTGAATGAGGTCCATAGTTTCTTCGCTTTGTCAGTACTGGCACGTCTGAACCTCTCTCTGGTTTCCCTGCGAAGCTCTTCGAGTTTCCCATTCCACCAGTGTGTTTCCCCAGCCTTTCGGACTCTTGTAGGTCGACAATTACTTTCATAAGTAGCTTTGATGGCTTCCGTGAAAGTTTTGGCTGCCATCTCCAGGGTATGCACGTCTCGAATTGACCTGGGAACCTCTGAAAGTGCACATCTTAGTTCCGTGGAAAACTTATCCCAGTCCGTTCTTCTTGGATTTCTGACCCATTTAGGGCCAGCGGGTACAACGGATTCCATGCCAACACGAACTCTATCTGTGAGTGATCTGAGAGAGTGGGTTCATCTGTGTCTCTCTACTTCTTGATATTATCCCTAAAACTACTGGTACAGAGAGTGATGTCAATGACTTCCTCCCTGACCGAGTTACGGAACGTCGGGGTGTTCCCCGTGTTAAGACTATCTAAATCAGTGGTGATTAGGTATTCCAGCAGGTCATTACCTCTTGAGTTGATGTCCATGCTGCCCCACAAAATATGGTGGGAATTAGCATCGCATCCCAGCAGAAGAGGAATATTCCTTACCTTGCAATATTCCACCAGTGTACGTACCTCCACTGGTGGGTTGGTATCGCTGTCATAAGGAAAATTAGCCGATCCCAGAACTAGCCTTCCTATTCCTTTGAGATCCGTGGCTATCACCATCAGGTCTCTCGAACATAGCTCAAGCAGCGGGACAGCGTTAACTCCCTTCGCCAGTATGCAGGACCTTGGTGTGGCCGCCTTGGGGTCCCTGTAACAAAAAAGACCAGCCCCCCCTAATGCCCTCATGGTATCTCGAACTAACCGTGGTTCTTGGATTAGCGAGATACCTGTGTGCCTCGCAGCCATGCCCCTCTGCAAAACTGCAGAGGCGCCTTTGCTGTGATGCAAGTTAATCTGGGTAATGGTTAGACTAGGAGCAGTCATTTAGGTCTGCTCCCGATCTTTCTGTGTCTCAACAGGCTCCTCCTGTCCCTGGCCGGCAACCCTAAAGTTGACCTGTCCAAAGTGATAGAAGGGCCTGTTGTTGAGGGCCGCAAGAGCCCTCGTCTGGGACTCAGGAATCTGCACGACTAGGAGATGCCTGGTACCTCCTACTGTGCCCTCTTCCTCAGGCCTATCGTGCCTGACGATTCGCCAGGATACTGTCTTAAGTGAGGGGTTGAACTTCTCCAACCGAGGAAGCACCTCAGACGGGTCTTCCAGTTTACCGGGAACCGCGCCGTAGCCCTCACCATCTTCTGGAGCAACTCAACCCCACCCACCTTAAGAGATGCACCTTCCCACGACTCTCTCGACCACTGCTTTGAGTAGCCAAGCTTTAGCAACGAGTCCGGGTAGTTGGTGTCGGTCACAAACCATTGTCAGGGGGTTAGTCCTTTGAGCGGCCGTCAGTCCAGCTCCCGACGACTCTCTGTTCTTCGGCTGCTGGGCCGCCTTGTGCCTCTTCAAAGGCTTAGCCACCCCCAGTGGGGTGTCCTCTGAGCCCCTACCTCTCTTCTGGGCCTTAGTGCTAGATGTCGGCCCTGTAGCTGCCGACGTTCCAGATTCCGCAGCTGCTATACTAGCCTGCTGCGCTTGCCTCTTCAGTCTCCTTTTCAGGGAACCGTTGATGCGTCTCTTCTTTTTGGGGGACTGATTGGCCTCTCCCATTACCATAGCCTCGTTCAGAGGGACCGTCGATCCCTTAGCTCCCGAGGGAGCAGGGGGCACAGCCGTCACCTGAATTTGGCTTGCCGGAGAGACAGATGGGGAGGAAAGTGTTATGTTAGACCTGTTAAGGCCCAACCCCTCTGCCCCCTCCACCACCACCCTTCACCCTTCCTTTCCATCGTTGGTATTTTGCGTGTCCACTTTGATCCCGCGAGAAGCTAGGGAAATAAAAGGTCCACCCCTGCAGAACCCCGCATGCAGGGGTAAGACTAATTACTCGGGGAGGTCTTCTGGTATCCCTGAGAGGCCGTTAGGACACCTTCGTAACCCCTAGGTGCCAAAGTGCCACGAGCACGATATCTGTAAACCCATGGCTTACGGGGGTGGTCACATTGAGTGAGACACACAATGTTGAGATATCCGTTTGCAGACCACCATAACAAACGGAGGGCTGTTTCTTGGTCGCTATGCGGGCCGCAGGTCATTCCTGTCCCGATTTCAAAACTGTAAATCGGCCCGGGAGGGACTTTGACCCAGGGATCCAGAAGGCCCGTGTTAGCTAGGCTCTGTCACCCTTCTACGAGGGTTGCCTTTTATATTTTGGGAATGGGCGATCCTGCTGCTGTCATATGAAAACCAATGTCTCTATCGTTAAGTTTGACATTTTTTAGTGATTTTTTACTCAGAACGTTTTGACGTGCGGGCGCGATTTGTGTCGTGTACAGTGAACTTTATGCGACTTCTGGCGACGAAGCGCCATAAAAAACAACTGTATCGGTGGTATTCCGAATTTAATCGGGGCCGTGGTTCGCTCACCGACGAAGTTCGAGAAGGTTGTCCAAAATCAGTCGTCCAAAAAACATTTATGCTGTGAGTTAACTGATGCTGAAAGATCGTCATGTGACTTATCGTGAGATTCAGGCATCCTTAGGTAATAGTGGAACCAGCATAGAGCCAATATTGCATGAACATTGGGCTGTCAAAAAAAGTTGTTATCGTTGGATCCCACATAATTTGACAATCGCTCAAAAAAGGCACGTGTGGAGCGGTCATTTCAAGTCACTGTACACGTCACAAATTGCGCCCGCACATCAAAACGTTCTGAGTAAAAAATCACTAAAAAATGTCAAACTTAACGATAGAGACATCGGTTTTCATATGACAGCAGCAGGATCGCCCATTCCCGAAATATAAAAGGCAACCCTCGTACCATACCGTAATCACGCATACCAGGTGAGCCCGTTTATAGGGATCCTTTCATTCATATCCATACGCATGCAGGCCGAGGTCCTTTTGACCCCCATGTCCCACACGCTTAAGCCTCCCCACCAACTACAAGTTGTTACAGCCCCTAGGGGAGGTGTTATATTCTTGCCTCATGCAGGTTTTTCAAAACTATCGGGTGTTCCAGACGTTCAATGTTAAATGATCCTTCCAATAATGGGATTACCTGAAAAGAATTTATTCTGTAACTTTATACTTCTTGGTTTGATTGAAGTGGCGCATATGCTCGCGTCCTTTTCTAAAGACTGTTACAGTTTTAGTCTCGTTATTTATTTCTCTAATTGCTACGGGCTCCGACCTATATTGTTTATTCCCTATTGCTGTTATTATTTGTACTAATTCCCGTTGTTTGTTCGTCTGCTTGTTCTATTGTTGGGATTGCAAATAAAAGCTCTTCTGGAATATAGGTGGTTCTACAACAGCCATACCACGCTGAAAAACCCAGTTCTCGTCAGATCACTGAAGTTTAGCAGCGTTGGGCGCGGTTGGTACTTGGATGGGTGACCATTCGAGAAAACTGAGTGCTGTTGGCACATCGTGGGTGTGGTGAGCCCACACTTGTAGTTATTTACTACAAGAAACTATCCACCTAGAAACACTACCCGAATCGGGTAGTGTCACGCCTACCCTGAAAGGGAAATGGCTTAATGGTATACTACTACTACTACTACTACTACTGTGAGGTTTTTTATTATAAATTTTAATTGCATCAATAATTTTCAAAATTGTATTTCCTTCAATAGTTTTGGCTAATATTTTCAAAGTTCCGATCGCTCTTTCTATGATGCCGTTACTCTGAGGGTGATAAGCAGATATTCTAATTTGTTGTGTTCCCATTTGTGAGAATAATTCTTTTAATTTCTTACCTTGAAATGCACGTTCGTTATCCGCAATGATTTTCTTATGTGTCGGGAAGGAATGTAGGAATTGTTGTAGTTCACTGTAGGTTTCCGCTGTTTTTAATGGTGCAACCTAAACATATCTTGTTAGGCTGTCCTCAATTGATAAAAAAATGTTTACTTTCAAAAGTAAATTTATCTATGTTCCAAATTACGAAAGGATGTTTGGCTGGTTCGATGATAACCACATCCGCTCTAATTCTTCTTTCTTTGATCTTATTCGCGCATACCGGACAATTGTCGATATATTCCTTTATTTGCCTACTCATCTCAGGCCAGTAGCTAGTCTGCTGAATCGTTCTCAAGGTTTTATCTATAGCCCATTGTCCTTTCTCATGAGTTCTAGCTATAATACTCATTTGCATTTGGTTTCTCCGAATTATATTGGTATACATTGTTTTGATGAAATAATGCTGATCTAATCCCATTAATTTTAACGTGCAATATATAAATTTGGCTGCTAAACTAAAATCTGTTTCTGTTACCCAATGTGTAATTTCAATTATTATTCTTGGTTCTTCTGTTCTTTCATCCTTTCAGATGACTGTGGCTAAATTGATAAAGTCTTTAAATGTTCTATATAACGCTCCGTTAATTTGAAGACCCGGTTTTGTGGATTTTTTAACATAAGCAGGAGGAATTTGGAATGCATTTATTCTGTTGTTAAAAGTTACTTCGTCCTCTTCCGTGTTTCGAGTAACTTTAATATTCTCAAATGTACTCAATTGTTTTATTCTATTTAAATCGTTGGTGATATAATTGTTTTGTTCTTTTAGTCTTTTTATTACCTCAATATCTGGCATTTCCTTTATAATGATTTTTGTAGTTTTAAAGGAAAACGGGATTTCTTCATCGTTGACATGCCCTTCCTCCCTTTGGGGTGAATTTGAAGTTCCTACTTCAGGGGAAATGATTGATTCTAAATCATGCAGGATTTCTTCAAGTTCCATCCTTTTTCCTTGCAGCCTTTCCTGTAATGGAATTCCTGATGTTGGTGGACTTGCTGTTCGTTGATTGGCATCATTGATATCCTCACTTACAATTTCTTCTAGTTGTTGTAAAGTATGTGGTGACAACAAGATTTCTTCATCTACGTTTAATCCTTCTGATATTTCTTCTGGTATATCAATTGGAAATGCACGACTAAGCGCATTTGCATTGTGTTTACCTTTTTTATAGATGACTTCAGGGTTGTAGTCCGTTAATTTTTGGGTCAATTTAAAGAGTCGTGATGGCATGTTATCATGTCTTGCGGTGAGCAATCCTTTTATTGGTTGGTGATCAGTGTATACCTTGAATCTCTGGCCATACAAAAAATGTCTGTACTGCTTTATTCCCCAAACAATTGCAAGAAGCTCCTTTTCTGTGGTAGAATAATTTTTATTCCACACCCGACCGGAAACCCCACCTTTTGCCCCTGATAAGCGGGGCGAAAGTAGCATATTTTCCCCGAAAACTAGTTTTGCGGGGCAAAAGTAAAATAAGCGGGGCGAAAGTAAAATTTAGCGGGGAAAAAGTAATTTTTTTCCAAAAAACGTTCTACTTCCTTCACATTCTTTGGTCGAGGAAAATGTAATACCTTTTCAACATTTTTTTTCAAAGGTTTCACTCCATTAGGTCCTACGGAATGTCCTAAATATTCAAGTTCTTGTTCAATATATTTACACTTGTCAGGTTGTAATACAAGGTTAGTTTCACGAAGACGATTGAAAACAGTTCTTAAATTTTCCAGGTGCTTCTTTACGGTTTTACCGATCACTATCAAGTCATCAAGATATATAAAGCAAATGTTACCAGTTAAGCCGTGTAATTTAAAATTTACCATCCTTTGATATGTTGCTGGTGCGTTGACGAGTCTCATCTTTTGCTACTGTAACTTGGTAAAAACCGTTCGCCATATCGAAGCATGACATAAAACGAGCGTTTCCTAACATACATAGAATTTCTTCTGTTGAAGGTAGGGGATAATTGTCTTGCTCTGTAAATTCATTCAGTTTTCTGAAATCCATAACCAATCTCCATTTTTGCTTTCGACTACTATCCATATTTTTTTTAACCATCCAGACATTGACCTGGTAGGGAGATAAAGGAGATCTAATCAATCCTTTTTCCTCGTATTCTTTAATCTGTCTTTCGATTTCGGGTTGTAAAGCTATGGGATGTCTATATAATGGTGTACTAATTGGTTTGTTAGTTTTCAATTTAACGTGATGTTCTACTTCTGAGACCATTGGCATTGGGTCTCCAGTCAGATAAAAAATATCATTAAATTCAATTAATAAATTTTTTACTTCCTCTTCTAAAGTTTTTCATTTCAAAGAATTGTGTGTTTGATCTCTTCTTCCGTAGGCTTCTCGATATTTTCGACTGATACGAATTTTTTCATTGTTTCGAACATTTTTATTTTTGGTGCGATAATTTTCACTTGATGTTTATGGGGAAAGTAGCTATTCTCGGGAGTCGTTCCATAAAAATTTAAACTCGCTTCAGAACTTCCGTGTTCTGATCCCGTATAACTCGTATCTGATTCGCTTTTAATACCTTTAATCTCTCGGTACTTTCCTAACATTTAATATACAAAAATACATTCCCTATCATCCCTTTCAAATTTTCACTTCTCACTTTACCGGATATATCAATTTATAAATCAATCGGACAATAATAATGATGTCTTTCGATAATTTTCAATATGAGGGTATATTCCCTAAGTGCATATATTTTCTTCAATTTTATATGTTTAAATAATCATTTCAATTTTATTTCATAGAGATGAAAGTCAACAATGGCATTCAAATGTATATGTGGGTTTCAAATAGATGATGTACTCACCCAACACAAAAACAGAAGTGTTGCTGTCATTCTCCTTCGTAACCCAATTCCTTTCCACAAGAAGCGATGGGGTGCTGCCTTCCTGATCCTAGCAGATGATCCGCGGGTTTTGGGATGATTTTCCAAAGAGCTCCTTCAAACCGCAAGGATTTTATGTCGCGAAGTGTGCAGTCCTGGAAGCCTTATAGATTCTCGATGAAGAAGTCTGTGGGTCTCGAGACGTCCTTCTGGAATATTGTCCTCGGGTCCCGGGATATTCCTTTGGTTGATCTTCTCTTCAGATTGCTTGTCTTGCTATCTCAATATTTAACCAATGACTGGTCCTGTCACGGTGGCCAATTTATGTGATCTGAATATTTCTTAAAATCACTTTTTAAAAACAATTAAAGGCTTTCCAGGTTTTAGGAATAATGGAAAGGCTTGGATTATATAATGTTATTTAAAGGTACAAGAGTTCTAGCTTCGAGAGCTGATTTAAAAATGCCCATAGCCAGGAGGCCAGTCTGGTTTTATAGAGTCAAAGTGCGTCGTTAATGACGTCATAATTACTTTTCCTAATCACATATATATATATATATATATATATATATATATATATATATATTCGGTATTCGGTTTTAATTCCTTGGGATTCGAACCGAAGGGCCTATGACAAAGCCACCGGACGCGTCCTCGGGTTGCGGATAGAGGGTCCCTGTACCAAGGGTTTCTGCTGAATATGGTTACAATAATTAATAAGCAGTCGCGGACAATTGTCCAGGGATGGTCCCGAAGGAATAACCCCCAAGCGGAGGCGTAACAACCGTGCCGAAAGCTGAATGACACCTGGGTGTGGTGTCTCAAACGGTGACTCTGGGATACCGGGCGACCTCTCAGAGTATCAGCCTTATCCTTGCACGCGGGGCTCTACAAGGATGGACTAACCCTTTTCCCTAGCTGCTCGTGGGAACAACAATGACAACACCAAACATAGTTGTAGGAAGTGCGGTTCAAAACAATCGAACGCGCAGGGCTCCCGACAATGGGTCGGACAACAATGCCGACTACCCTAGAGTTGGGGGAGCCAATCAAGACGGAGTCAATGCGATTGACCGGCGAAATCTCGTTACTTTTGAGTGGACGGATCGACTCAGGGACGACCTGCTGGAGTGCTATGATACCAGTATGGCCCCTGAACGAAAAGGTTACATGGCGCGACTGCATGCTCTGTGGTGCGAGAAACACCCAGAGCTCTCGGATTTTTCGCAAAAACGGCTGCGAAACCGTGCCGAGGACCTCCGGAAAAGGGGTTATATAAGCGGAGCGCCTACACAACCGCAGCCAGAACAAGCCGGCAACAGAGAAAGAGAGGCGACACTGAGACCAGCCTCGAACAGGCATCCAATAGAGGGAGAACGATGCTTCAAGACCCGGAGAAACATCAACATTCAGGTTTCTCCCAAGCCCAAAGATCTGACTGAACTGGATGATGAGCTTCGTGGAGACTTTTCCGAAGAATCCGACCTCTGGACTATCAATTGTAGTGTGTACAATGCAGCGAGAACTTTGGCAGATGCAAACCGTAAAACAAAACCAACGGTTGATCATAAGACCAAAAGACGAATGCATCAACTTAGCACAAAGATAGGCTGGGCAAGACAGTACGCGTCCCGCATTCAGTGTGTGATTGACTACATAACATCTGGCAGGACTTTCACTGCCAAGGTTCGACAGTTCACGCGCGAACTGCGGATCCGTCATCACACAATCAACAAGTCAAAGCTACTGACCATCAGGCAGCATATTGTTGACAGAATACGAGTACTATCTGACGCTAGGAGAAGTCTAGAGCGGAGAGAGAGGTGGGTCAGAGAAAATCAACAGTTTTCGTCTGACCCATCTCGACTCTTCCAAGACCCTCCAGTTACTGTCGACCATCCGCCCAAACCAGAGGAGGTCGAAGCATTTTGGAGAGAAGTCTACGAAGTCCAACATCCACTTAAAGAAGGCTCAAAGAACATAAACAGCTTCAAGGAGCTGTGCAATGCCCTCATCACAGCTGAGAAGGAATGCCCACCTATCACTACCGAGGAGGTGAAAAACGTATTAAGAGGCATGAAGAACTATTCCGCTCCGGGACCAGATGGCATCAAGACCTTCTGGTGGAAGAAGTTTCCTTCAACCCACCAGCATCTGGCCCGAATTTTTACCTCATATCTAAAGTCGGAAGAGCCTATTCCGGGGTGGTTGGTGGAAGGGCGCACAGTGCTCCTGCCGAAGACGGGCAACTTAGCTGACCCTAAGAATTACAGGCCAATAACTTGTCTGAACACACTGTATAAGATCTTCACAGCTATCCTAAATGATAGGATTGTTCGGACAATTGGACCTGTATGGCGAGAGATGTATGAACAACGTGGCTCAAAGAAAGGCGTAGCGGGATGTCGGGAGAACTTGCTCATCGATAGATGTGTCTGTAAAGACGCAGCATACTATCAGCGATTTCTATCGATGGCCTGGATTGATTACCGGAAAGCTTTCGATTCAACCTCCCATAGACTTATCATCTGTCTGTTGGAAAGCCTAAAGGTTCATCCACACATCGTGAGGTGCATAGAGACATTAATGCCGCTTTGGAAAACCAGATTTACTATCTCATCTGGAAAACATCGTGTGATCACTAACAGCATCACCTTTCAGAGAGGTGTATTTCAGGGCGACACCATGAGCGCTCTCCTCTTTTGCCTCACATTATTGCCACTATCTCTCGCACTTCGCCATTCCGAAGGGTATCTCTGCGGAAAACCTGGAAACCGAAAGCATAAGGTCACTCATGTATTTTACATGGATGATCTTAAGATCTATGCTAGGAATCAAGAGAAACTACATCTAGCTCTGAAAATTGTCAAAGAGTACACTCAAGAGATTGGAATGGAATTCGGGTTAGAGAAATGCGCCAAGGTTAATTTGAAGAAAGGAAAACTTAATGGCATCCCCTAAAACCCTGAGCTCGTCGACGGAAGCGCTATACGACACTTTGAAGCTGGAGAGACCTATACATACCTGGGCGTGCCACAGAGCCGCATTCAGGACGCGACATCTATAAAGGATACTCTCCGATGCAGATACAAACGTCTCATCCGGCAGATTTGGTCTTCCGAACTGTCGGCGAGAAACAAAGTATCTGCAACGAACATGCTTGCCGTCCCGGTAGTACTCTATTCATTTGGAGTGGTTCCATGGACGAAGGACGAGCTCAGATCCCTTGATATCGGGACGCGAAAGGTTTTGCACATGAACAAGAGCATGCACCTTAAGTCTTCTGTTCCGCGACTTTACATCTCACGCCGCCTAGGTGGTCGCGGAATACTGAATCTTGAATTTCTTCACAACAGACTCATTCTGGGTACAGCACATATAGTTGCAAATGGACAAGACCCTCTTCTTAAAATGGTCAGGAAACACGAAGAAGTGGGAAAAGGGGCGTTTCTGTACAAAGCAGCGGAGGAGGCTGCTGAAACACTCGGCCTTGACTTCAATACTAGGGGTGAGCAAAATGCATCAAATCTTATCCATCTTGAATACTCACTCCTGAAGGCCCGGATTAAGAAAGCACAGGAGAAAGACTTCCACGAACAGCTCCTCGACAAGAGGATGCACGGCATCTTCCACAGAAATG